>JACEIK010006880.1:40193-83463 GCA_018107945.1 Datura stramonium
ATAAGTGTCAAAAAAGAAAGTTATATCGCCAAGCTGCACCCTGTGCTACCCAATTTAACAAAGTATGCTTAGCAACTAACCACAACCTCTATGGCCTCGGTACAACAACAAAACCTCAATAGCCTCTCTAGATGGCAATAAAACAAATAGGTAATCTCTATGTTGCTTATAGCTAGAGGCAAAGATGAATATAGTCAATCCCGACAAAGGATACTACACTACAACATCAATTCATCTAGTAGCAGCTAAAAACAACATGCATAGACACAAACTACTACAAGAGCACAAGTCGTATCAACTATACGACGAGAATAATTTGTCAAAAGAGGTTAGGCTTAACATACCTCAATTGCCAAACTCCATCCTACCAATCCTTCTTTGATTAAGAACTCATAATCCCTCCGTATCTTAGCTCATACGTCAAGGGAATAGGGATATTCTATTTCAAGAAGTAGGCTAACAACATCATCACGTAAAACACAACAAGAACAAGTCACAACGAGTTAAATGTGGCAAAATCTTACGAATTCTTATACATTAGAAGGGTATAGGTACTTACTATCACTTGTAGACGTACTAATCTTAGATAGATATGATTTCTACAACTTCTACTCGCTAGGACTCCATCAAACTGAGCCAATTTAAAAGATTCAACTTCATAGATATGTTCTTCATAGGCCCGAGATTCATTACCCAAGAAGAATTTGTAATTACATGTGATTTGATAATGTCATTTTCCTTCACTTGAAGAAGATTTCGAGGGGTAAGTCTCTTAGTCGTAGCTCTCTATTTTGGGAAATGTTTATATGAATCACTTTACAAAACTTAAATATATATAGGGGAAAGGCGGTGCAGGGGGTCTGCAGCGTGCCTCCCATCCCAGAGGAGCAGAGGCACGATGCGCTGCTCCCTACATAGGGGAGGGGTGCGCGGAGCGACTCCCATAGTGCCTGACTCTAACTCCCCAGTCGCTCACTCGATAGTGCGCTCCCGCATTCCACCATTGACCCTTCTCCTGCATGTGCCTCACTCCAAGAACTCTCGACATGCACATGCACACATTTATTAGAAAATGAAAAACTTTTGGGGTGTAACATTTCATGGGGCCATTTCCACTATCATTTGGTAATTAATACATCCTGGTAGAAGTGGAAAACGTCTCCAAATGGGTTGAGGCAGCAGCTTTCCCACTAATGATGCCAAGGTAGTGGCCAAATTTGTGAAGAATAAGATCTTTTTCTAGCAATTATCAGAGATGGGGGTTCATAATTTGTACATAACTGGTTCTAAAACTTATTTGCCATGTACAGGGTCCAGCATAAGGTGGCCACAACATACCACCCTCAGACTAGAGGATAGGTGGATGTATCAATCAGGGAAGTCAAGAAGATTATGTAGAAAACAGTGAACGCTCAATGCAAGGATTGGGAAAGAAAATTAGATGATGCTTTGTGGGCGTATAGGACTGCATATAAGATGCAAATTGGGACTTCACCGTATAGGTTGGTCTATAGGAAGGCCTTCCACTTCCCTGTGGAGCTTAAACATCAGGCATATTGGGCTGTCAGAAAGTTGAACATGGATCCTGAGATAGCTGGAAAAAAGTTCCTGTTGCAGCTGCATGAACTTGACGAATTCTGGTGGCATGCATATGAAAATGCAAAGCTGTACAAGGAGAAAACCAAGAGATAGCATGGCAAGCATATAGTCTCTAGATTGAAGCTATTTCTAGGGATACGGGGCAGTGGAATTATGGCAAAAAGATAAAAGTGCCACATTTTTGGTGAGTGGCCAACGGTGCAAGCACTTTGGTGTGAGGGTGTTAATGCAGAGAATACGTCTATCACCCTATCTGACAAATGAGTGAGAGATGGATCGTGCTGCAATGGTAAATTAGGCATTGCACGGAAGGAAACCCCTTATTGTAAGGTAATAGTTAGGAATTATTTTTTTAAAAAAAAAGAGAAGTCGTGCCATGAAAAAAACTAAGGCACTGGGTGGAAGGAAACACACTATTTTCTAATGTATTTATTGTTTTTGAGAGTATTACAGGGGTCAAGACTCATCCCGAAGGCACCAGGTAAGTACAAGTCGACGCAGTGTTAAGCAGTAGCCCTCCGCATCTACTCCGTGTAATGGAGGAAATACACCTCAATGCCTACCGTGCCACGGAGAGGAATAATTTTACATAGGGTAAAATAAAATAGTGGACCTCTGCGATGGAAACGTGCCATGGAGGTCAGACTCCACATTAGGCAGTGCGCCACGGAGGTCTGTAAAAAGAATCAATCACTGTGAAACAGTGCAGGTGTGTGACTGCTCCGTGTCATGGAGCTGTTCCTCTGTTTCATGTAGCTGTTCCTCCTTGATAAGCTCCGTCACACTTTCTTATGGGTATCATTAAGAAGTCAGGTTGATCTCCCCCCAAAACCCCTTTTTATTCTTTTCTTTATTTTCAGCCCTAATTCCCTATTCCTAGTGTGAAACACCCCAAATTCCCTCCCTTATTTAATGCGACACGCCTTTAAGCCTGAAAATCCTCTCATCTTCTCTCAAGAATGAGCTCACAGGTATGTTTTTGGTCTTCCATCCCTTTTCTCTTGTAAATTCGTGACTTGAACCCGTAGGTAGGAAGAGGTGAAACAAAAGTCATGATAAAATAGTTGCATTTGGTAGAATATGCTTTTGTGGGAAAATCTTGTCATATTTGGGTATGTGTGTTGATGAGTTGGTAATTTACCAACACATTAGGCTATTGAGCATGATCTTTAGCTTAGTTTTTAAGCCATTTAGATGAATTTTATGTCCTTTTGCCTTTTTATGTGCAGGTATATGAGTTGAAGACAAAGAGGAAGAAGTGGAGTAGTAAGGATGAAATCAGGTGAAAACCGCTGCTACACTGGCAAAATGCCGGTCAAACACAAATGACCACTGACTTGAGGAAAATATGCAACCGGCAGCCGCGGATATAAATCGACAACTCGTCGGTTAAATATCCTACAAGTGCTTGCACTTTCTAAACTGAGGATAAATGAATCGGCGGATCGCGGATGAAGGTTGGTGAACCACCAAATGTGTCACCGAATGGTCTTGGAGAATCACTGGAAGTGCAACAAATGATGGACGGCGATTCGCGGACTGCAACCGGAGAACCGCCAGTTCCCCCGCAATACATCCAGCACTGGAAAAAGAGGAGATTGGTTGCCCTATTTTTGTATATAGTCTTGAAGAAAGTACTCTGTACAAAAACTTTTATACTTTTTAGCTTTTCGATCATTCATTTTTCCTTGAAAGAAGAACTCTATTGGAGGACATCGTTGAATATTTCTTTTCTTATTTTCTTCTTCTTCCATTAGCAAGGTATAACCATTGTTGAAGATATATTTTGAGTTTGATTTTTTTTGCTCTTACTAATGAAATCATTGAGTTTATTGATGAATATACTCTTTAGTTTCTTAATCATGAGTAGCTAAATCATCACTGGAGGTGTGTGATGATGGGTGCTTAATTAGATTGGGTATTGCTAGATTCATCTTAATATTTCTTAATTAGTGTAAATCTGTTGAGTTCTCTTCCATTTATAATTGATGATCCATAGTTGTAAATGTGGGTTTACTTTTCTTACTTGATTTTAGCTTGAAAAAGAAGAATTCAAGTATTGTGAGAGAATTTGATGGTGGAAGTGGATTTGATTGTGTGGAGTTGGGCCAGAAATAGCCAAAACCTATGTTCATAATCTTAATTAGTAGTTGATGGCTAGAAATAACTCAGCTATTAACCCAACTCTATTGGTCTAATTGAATTGTGTCTTGAGGTTTGAAAGGAATTGAGAAAAAGGCATCCATGAGGTTGAAAAACATAGGGTGCCATCTTGTCCAAAGTTATTTACACTTACTCGCAATGATTTGATGAGCTAGCATATCCTTATTTGATTAACACCCCATCTACACCACACCTCTNATCCTTATTTGATTAACACCCCATCTACACCACACCTCTAGTCTTCTCTCATTATTGTCTATCAATTTTGGTTATTTTGCTATTTTGGCAAGCTGATTTAAAATCAACAATATTGTTCACTTCATTTCCCCCCCAAATATTTACTGTTTTATTTTTTCATAATTGGTGTGAGTTAATTAAAATTTTCTAAAACAACACTTGTGAAAATCATTCACTAATCTCTATGGGATTCGACCCAGAAATCCATCGGGAATATTTATTTTGATACAATGATCGCTTACACTTTCTCTAAATGAGGAGTATTTGAGCATTATCAAAAATGATGCCGTTGCTGGGGACTAGCGCTTGATAACCTTTTTTTGATTATTAACTTGAATTATCTTGCACAACTGTTAGTTGGCTTTTACTGTCGAAGTCAGAGCTTTATCTTGTCATTGTTGAGTGGTCATTGATATGCTAATGAGCCCCTTTGAAAAGGTTGTTGCGAGATCCCGAGGGGGCACCTTATGCGTCGACTCTCAAGTTGGAGGATAAGTTGTGGTTTAGAGAAGGGAGGAAAGATACAATGCTGCTGGTCATCATGAAATAGATAAAGCTATTATCGAATTATATGACGGGCTTTCATATAAGGTAAAATCAAGCCAATCAAAGCTATGGATATTCTTATAATGAAAATCAAGGTCAGAAAGATGTCTATTTAGCTAAAACAAGTAGTCAATGAAGTGATAATTCACTCTTATCTTGCATGGAAAACACTCTTGAGGTGGTGCTCAAAAAAGTTATTTCAACTGATTTAGGGGTGCAAGAATTATAGAGTGAATTGTTTAACCTTACTACAATAGTGAAAAATCATGATATAGAAATAAACCAATTAGAGGATAGAATGAATTTTAGCACTCCAAGTGGCAGCTCAACAAGTTACAAAGGACACAAAAGTTTCACCACCCCAAAACAATATTGATGAAGAAACATTTGGATGGGAGATGGAAGAAGAGATTCTGGAAGAAACATTTGCTAGCATTTTATTGAGCGGTGATGAATTGGAGGAGATGTGTCAAGTGAACAAAGGGATAGGAACTTATACCTTTCTAACTGAGGAAACTCGATCTCGACCTCAAGAATCAGACAAACCCACCATTACAGTCATCCATTGGTGTACCTCTGAGTTTGGAACTCAAACCATTATCTACCCATTTGAGATATGCATATTTGGGTGAAAATGGGACACTCCCGATCATTATCTCAGGAAGCTCACTCCTAACCAGGTACCAAAATTCATTGTAGTATTAAAAAAGCATATTCGAGCCTTAGGGTGGTCGATAGATGATATTATAGTATTCCTTCAGGGATTTGCACTCACAAGATTAATCTTCGATAGAATTATAGCCCATCAATCGAGTATCAGAGGTGTCTAAATCCTCTAATGCAAGAGATGGTCAAGAAGAAAATTATTAAATGGTTAGATGTAGGAGTTTTATACCCTATTGTCAACAGAAGTTGGGTAAGTCCCGTATAGTGTGTGCCAAAGAAAGGGGGCATTACAGTTGTCCCAAACAAAAAGAATGAATTAATTGCAACCCACCTAGTTACCAGATGGAGAGTTTGCATGGATTACAGTATGTTAAACTCCTGGAAAAAGAAAGATCACTTTCCTATGCCCTTCATTGACCAAATGCTAGATTGCTTGGCCGGAAAAGAATATTATTGTTTCTTGGATGGATACTCAGGGTACAATCAAATCTATTGCACCTAAGGATAAAGAGAAAACCACTTTTACATGTCCCTATGGGACTTTTTCATTCAAGAGGATGCCTTTTGTCCTTTGCAATGCTCCCACCACTTTCCAAAAATGTATGATGTCCATCTATTTAGATATGGTGGAGGACACTATTGCGGTCTTTGTTGATGACTTCTCAGTTGTAGGGGATTCATTTGAAGATTGTTTGATACACCTAGAATAGGTATTAAAGAGATGCGTGAGACAAACTTGGTCCTCAATTGGGAAAAATGTCATTTCATGTTAAAAGAAGGGATTGTCTTGGGGCACAAAATCTCTGAGAAAGAAAATTGAGGTAGACCAAGCAAAGATCAATGTCATTACTCAGTTACCTCCGCAAAGCATAGTGAATGGTGTTAGGAGTTTCCTCAGGCATGCAGGATTTTACCACCATTTTATTAAGGATTTCTCCAAGATAGCTCATCCTCTATTTCGGCTGTTAGAAAAATAGGAAAAGTTTAATTTTGATGAGGGTTGTATGAAGGCCTTGGAGGAGATGAAGAAAAGGTTGGTTTCCTTTCCAATCATTATGGCACCTGATTAGTCAAAGCTCTTCGAGCTCATGTGCGATGCCAGTGGGGTAGCATTAGGGGCAGTCCTTGTTCAGCGGAAAGAAAAGATGTTTCACCCCATTTACTATGCTAGAAAGGCCCTAAATGATGCACAAACAAACTATACGGTGATTGAACAAGAATTACTCGATGTTTTGTTTGCGTTTAGATTTTTCGGGCATATTTGTTGGGAACCAAACTGGTGGTGCACATGGACCATGCAACACTTAGGTATTTGATGACCAAGAAAGATGCTAAACCTAGGCTTATTAGGTGGGTTCTATTGTTACAAGAATTCGACTTTGAAGTGAAGGATCATAAGGGATGTGAGAATCAAGTGGCCAACCATATATCATGCCCAGAGACAAGTGGTCAGCCGAAATTCCAAGAGGAGATTAATGATAACTTCCCTGATGAGCATATTCTAGTCGCAACCCATGACTTAACACCGTGGTTTGCCGATTTGCTAATTATTTGGCAAGCAACATCATACCCGAGGGTTCAACTTTCATCAAATGAAGAAATTCATGCATGATGTCTGGAAGTTTAATTGGGATGAACCTTACCTTTTTCATAGTTGCACGGGTGGTTTAATTTGACGGTGTGTCCCAGAAGTGGAAATGGTACCAATTCTACAAGCTTGTCATTCTTCACCTGTTGGGGGTCATTATGGAAGTGTTTGGACAACCACAAAGGTATTACAGTGTGGATTTTGTTGTCCTACCCTGCACTAGGATGCTCATGACTTTGTGAAGCAATGCGATCTGTGTCAACGAATAGGGAGTATTTCAAGGAAGCATGAACTTCCTTTGACACCAATCCTAGAGGTTGAGTTGTTTGATGTATTTGGGATAGATTTAATGGGCCCTTTTGTGAGCTCGTATGGAAATAAGTATATCTTGGTGGCGGTTGATTATGCCTCTAAGTGGGTAGAAGCTGTAGCATTACCCAACAACAAGGGGAGGAGTGTAACAACCTTTTTGAAGAAGCACATTTTCTCCCAGGTTGGAACTTCTATCATTAGTCATGGAGGAACACATTTTTTCAATAGACTGTTTAGCACCTTGTTAGCCAAGTATGGTGTGAAGCACAAAGTGGCCACCCCTTATCACCCACAGACCAGTGGTCAAGTATAAATTTCAAATCGGGAGATCAAATCTATCTTGACTAAAATAGTTAATGTGAATAGAATAGATTGGGTTCGGAAGTTATATGAAGACTTATGGGAATATCATACTGCATTCAAGACACCGATTGGGAGTTCTAAGGCCTTGTGGGCATCGAAGATCTTGAACCTTGAATGGGGGAGAGCCGCCCAAGGGCGACTTGAAAATCTGCATGAGTTGGATGAATTCAGAATGAGGGAATATGAGAATGTAGCTATTTACAAAGCTCACATGAAGAATTATCATGACCAAAAATTTTTGCAGCGAAATTTTTCTCTAGGGGACTGGGTGTTGTTTAATTCATGACTGAGGTTATTCCCAGGGAAGTAAAAATCTAAATGGTCAGGGCCATTCAAGGTATCCCAAGTTTACGAAAATGGTTCCATTGAACTTCAAGGAGAAAATGGGGCAAAATTCAAGGTTAATAGGCAAAGGGTAAAAAGATAGATGGGAGTGTTGGAGGAGGTTGAGCAAATAGATGTCCTGTACCTAGATGAACCATAAAACTTAAGGGACCCCCGTTGTGCTACGACTTTAACTAAGACGGTTCATGGAAGGCAACCCAAGCATTTTTATTTTCTATTCTCTTTGAACATTTTAATGCTTTGTTGTTTTTGATTTTCATAGGTAAATGTAATTCAAGGTAAAAGGGACAGGGCATGACTGGCGCTAAATTAGCGGAATGCCGATTTAAAAGCGTGGGGCACCATCCTCCTGTAGGAGATTAGGCAGTATACGAAATAAGCTGGGAGGCAATCGGTGACTCGCTGATGGGATGCCAATATCACTTCGCGAACCGCCATTGAATCACCGACGCTAGTCAGTACACCTGGGAGTTAAGATCTCGTTTGATGACTCATCGAGTGAATCGCCACTGCGAATGCATGAACCACCGACGCCGGTCTCAACAGTGTGCCTAGAAGTAATCATAACATCGGCATCCATAAGATGTCGGCCATTCGCCAATTCTAAATCAAGAGACCTACACAGGTAATGCCCATCGATGCCCACATCTGCAGCTCGCCGATTCTCATTAGCAATCGGCTGTACGCCCGATCTAGGTTTGTATTCTTCTAAGAAAGTTGAACGGTTGTTGACCTTATAATCCCCATTTTCCTTTTTTTCCCACCATCTCTCATATTTCCAACAAACCAATTTTCCACCTAACCTCGACTAATATCCACCTCTCTCTTGCCCAATCACCTTCCCCTTTCTTCATATTAAAATATTTTTCCCCATTTCCATTCTCACCCACCTATATTCCTACAAACTCAGAGATACCATCGGTGAGCAATTGCAAGGCCCTCTCCACTCGTTATCACATCAGGAATAGGTTGACTTTCTTGCATTTTTGTTATGGAAAGTGAAAGTCGTTTCATTTAGTACGAGATCGCTTCACACCTCGCGGTGCTTACACCTCTCATTTTGGTATGGCTTTTCTATCTTATGCTCAAATTAAGAATGAAATCCACTATGATGCATGTTTAGAGTAGATATTGTTGATGCTTTGTGTTTACTTGATAGCCTTATGTTTTGTTTCGTGATGTGTGGTTCACTTCTAATTTTTTATTTTGTGATGTGTGGTTTGATTTTTTCATTTACGGGTGAAGTTTGAATAACCCCGAGTGTGTCACCTTCACAACTTGCCCAATGATAGATAGAATGACAACTTTCTTAAGGGAAAGTTGTCGTTATTAATTCAGATGAAATCTGTAAGTGTAAATGATTATGGATAAGCCGTTTGATTCAACCAAGTGGGAGACAAAACATCGGTGAATTGCCAGTCATGTTCAGCGAATCATCGGTGAAATCATGGGTTTGATAAAAAAACTTTAACTTCTTTCACAAACCTGTGTTTCAGTGGTGATTCGCTGGTGGGGGCACCAATTATTGAGGCTTCTATCTAATTTACTGGTTCCTGTCGGCGAACTCATCGGCGCTCCGCGGAACCGTCTCCGCCTTTTGCCAATGTTTCACTGGTATCACCTGGGTCACCTTACAACCCTTTGGATAGTGTTTTGTTCTCCAATGTTCTGAGTGTTTTCTCAATTTTGTGCATAATACTAACCTTAGTCTACAACATCATGTCCACATCCAGACGAATGAGAAAAGGAAAAGCACCAATGAGCAACATCGAGGCACCAAGCTTACCTTCTGATGAAACCCAGTGTATAACATATATTTGCTTTGGGCTAGCTGGAATGGAAGAGTATTACATGTACTTCAAGGAAAAGCAGTCCATCCATGCAGAAACAGAATTTGAGGTAGAGTCCTTTAAAACTAATTTTCCCAATATCTACTATCAGATTAGCATGTGAGATTGGGGCCCATTAACCATACCCGTCGAGCCCTAATTTCCTCAGTTAGTGTGGGAGTTCTATGCGTCATACAAGGCGTGGCAAAGAATCTTAAAACACAAAGGCTGAACAGATACAATGCCATGCCTACCATCTGTATGGATGCATAGCCAAGAGGTACCCATAACTCCAGAAGAAATCAATTCCGTCTATTGGGTTGAGCCAATCCAACCAAAATCAATGTTCCATAGGAAGGTGGAACATAAAGAGAATCAGTTGCAGTGGGTAGCTACAATAATTACGATAGATCAACCATAGTGGGCAATCTCCAGGGGTCTGATTCATCATTGTGATGTAAAATTTGAAGCCCGTATGTGGCTAGATTTGGTATGTGCTCGGTTAATTCCTTCCCAGAATACAACAGAAGTCCCAATTTAAATTGTAATTCTTATCGCTTGCATTATGGATCATATACACATCAATGGTGGAGAAATTATTGCAAATCCATTCAAAAGAAGGGCTAAGCAGCAGGCAACATCATTACCATATCCTAGCCTTGTGAGTATGTTGTGTGTGTAGGCTTCATGCCCTTTGTTCCGACTATTGGATAAAATTGTGTGGGCTGATGGCATGATTACATTGGATGCAAAAATTGATAAAGATGCCCCAGCCTTAAAGCGGGCCAAAGATACAAAGAACAGGACTCAACCACCCCCTTCTATGCTCTCTAGCACAATTGATGGCCAGTTCCAAGTAGCTGAGGTTCCCGCCTCCACACCAACTGACTTGTTCAAAATAGCACAAATAGCCCAAGCGCATGAAAGTCAGATTGTAAAGTT
Source organism: Datura stramonium (assembly GCA_018107945.1). Classification (NCBI taxonomy): domain Eukaryota; kingdom Viridiplantae; phylum Streptophyta; class Magnoliopsida; order Solanales; family Solanaceae; genus Datura; species Datura stramonium. Next base: position 50,784 of record JACEIK010006880.1, read on the forward strand.
AGCCAAGTCCATCCCTTCCATGATCCAACAAGCAATTAAGAAATCCATGCAACCTGCTAGAGATAAGTTAAGAGGTCGTTGTTCTACAATTGAGGTCTTAGAAAATGATGTGATTGCTTTTAAGAAGGATGTGGATATACTCACTAGACCTCCACCTGCCAGCAACCCCATCCCTCCTGAGCCAGTTGCAGTGACATCACAGCCTGAGGCACCCAAAAGCCCGCCGGATGATTGGTGGGCGGGGTATGATAGTTTGTAGGAAATGGTGTCTGATGAAGAGATATATTATAGCCGACCACCACCGCCTCTAATCCTCACTGTGAGAGAAGTAAATACATCTTGGAAACCCGGCGTGGTGGATACCACATCATATCATGAGCGTTGAACCATGCCAGATAAAATGGGTGGTTCCTGGACCTGGGAAACCATTAGAACTCCCACTTGATCCATTGATGCCGACTGCATTGGAAATAGCTTCGTGGCATTTTGATGCAACCACGTACTCCTAGGTCCCTCGTTCCATTCATTAATTCTTTCAGGAAGTCCCCTTCAACTTGTTGTCTTTTCTTTTTCCATTGGGGGGAATGTATTGTTTGAATTAGGGTAGGGGAGTGTATATCTTATTTTTGGGGGAGGTTAAACCTTGATGCAACACAATGAAATGAATGATTTTTGAATATTAGTGCTTAAAAATGGGTCCTTGCTTTGAATTGTCAAATGTTGTTTTGTGAACCAAACTCTTTTGTTCGCCTATGTAAATAGTAGAATAGTAATCAAACTCCAAGGGTTTTGTTTATACCATGGTTCTTTTTCAAGGAGCATTTTTCTTTTTCTTTTCCTTTGTTGTCGAACCGGGTTGGCACTTTCTGATGATACATTGTGAAGCGACTCTCTCAAGGGAAAATGCCATGCCTTCTGTGCAGCTGTTTTGAGAGTAGCACCAACAATTTTGAATATGGCATGAAATTGAGAAATGCAAAGAAAAGGGCATTTGAAATGAGAAATGCAGCACTCTTTTTTCATACATTGTGGATTCCTTGCTTGACTTATGAATTCACATAATCTAATGTCTTGAATCAATATCTTGTGATTACAATGACTTTTATGGAATCTTTTGGTGTCATTCCTTGTGTGGTAAGGATCTTTGTGAATCTCATGCATAGTTTCTTGTCTAGAACTTGCCCAAAGTGTTACTCAAGGCGAAATCCTAGATGTAGCTGCACTTAGAACATGATTTTAGGCATTCATTTGACCAGTCACTCTCCCCAAAATGGCCTCTGAAAATGGCTTCTGCTTCTAGCCAATGTTGAGCCTTTTGAAGTATTTATTTTTGGAAACCGCATTACAAGCCGATGTCCCTTTTTGATTTCCCTCTTCTTGGCACCCACCCTCCCTAAATTGCTAGTGGTGAGCGAATGAGAAAAAATAGGGGTTGTAGACTCGAAGGCCTAGGGAGAGAGAAGGAAATATGTGAATAAGAGGAAAAGAGCCTAAGTTTGGGGGTTTTCAAGAAACGGGGATATATAAGAAATATAAATCTGAGGTAGCACCAAATTGTGAAAAAAAGAATGAAATGACGAGCTAAGGAACTTTAAGATACCCAAAAGGGAAAAGAGAAGTGAAATGGTGTTACCTCTTGATTAGAAAAGGCTTAACGTGATGGCCAAATGAGCTACAAGGAAGATCTTTGAACAATAAAAAAAATGGTTTCAAATGAAGGAATAAGGTGGAAGAGTCTGCTGAATGTGTCTTGAATTGAGCATGTGCNGTGATGGCCAAATGAGCTACAAGGAAGATCTTTGAACAATAAAAAAAATGGTTTCAAATGAAGGAATAAGGTGGAGCAATATAAAAAGTTAGATAGGAAGGGTTGAAGTGTCCACATAAAGGAATTAGGGAGGATCTAGTCACTAAATCCAAATAATTGTCTTACCGTTACCCCTATCCTTCATTATGACCCGCAAGTCCTAATTTCTTTTGAGTGTGGATGCTCTACATTAGTGGTGAATTACACAAAAGGAAAGTCTATGGGTCGAGTTTTGCGCTTGAAAATTTATTTTGAGAGAGTGATTCTGACCATCTTTTTCTAAAATCCCCTTGTGTGTACATTAATTCATGATAGAAAAAGGGATTCTCTCCTTGGTGAGTTGTATCATTTCTTTTAAGGACACACTTGCATTAAGATAAAGATGTGATTGATGCATGAGTAGTGCAAGCTCTAAGTCAAGCTTTGAATGTGTAGTGATTATGAATTAAGATGCTATATGTATTTCATTTCTTTGGATAAGCAATGCCCTTGTTTTGCAAAATGAAAGCATTTGTGAATCATGCCCTTGAATAGTGGTGGACTCTTGAAATGTTTCCATGTATTGTTCTTTGATTTTTTGGTGGAATTTGCCTCTCTTTTTCAGTGGGTTGGTGAGCATTTTTTTGTTTCTTCATGGAGTAAGTGGTTGTTGATGTAAATCTGTTGAGTTCTCTCTAATTTATAATTCATGATCCATAGCTGCAAATGTGAGTTTACTTTTATAACATTATTTTAGCTTGAAAAAGAATAATTCAAGTATTGGGAGAGAATTTGATGGTAGGGATGGATGTGATTGTGTGGAGTTGGGTTAGAAATAGCCAAAACCCATGTTCATAATCTTAATTAGTAGTTGATAGGTAGAAATAGCTCAGCTATTAACCCCAGCTCTATTGAGCTAATCAAATTGTGTCTTGAAGTTCGAAAGGACTCGAGAAAAAGGCATCCATGAGGTTGAAAAATATAGGGTGCCATCTTGTCCAAAGTTATTTACAGTTATTCGCAATGATTTGAATAGATAGCATATCCTCATTTTATTAGCACCCCATCTACACCACACCTCTAGTTTTCTCTCATTATTGTCTATGAATTTGGTTATTTTTCTATTTTGACAAGCTGGTTTAAAATTCACAATTTTATTCACTTCTTTTCCCCCCCAAAACTATTGTTTATTTTGTCTTATTTGGTGCAAGTTAATTCAAATTTTCTAAAACAACGCTTGCAAATCATTCATAGTCTCTGTGGGATTCGACCCTGACATCTGTCAGGAATATTTATTTTGATACAACGATTGCTTACACTTTCTCTAAATGAGGAGTGTATTTGAGAGTTATCATTTGTTTATTGAACTTGAGAAATACTAATGATTACTTGTATTTCACTGAGAACCTATGTGGGTTTGAGGGAATTTACATATAGTGGACTGAAGAATGCAATTGAAATATTCATTCCTTTGTTCGAAATTAGAGTTGTTCAAATTTCTAAGCATGCACTATTTTACTCTGTGTATAGTTGAAATATGGGTTGTTGGAACAAATGAGCACATGGTGAATTGTGGGGTACACTTTTGATATACAAAACTTGGACAAAAACTCTGATTGCTAGGATATTATTATCTGTTGCTCTGTGCATTTGATTATGCTTAGAAAGCCATGTTTGTTATTATCTTGAACAAAGTTGTGGATAGCATCATCGATTGTATGTAGAGATTAAAGAAAGTGTTGAGTTGGTTGTAGGGTGTTGGGGCTTGAAGGATTAAATTACATATCCCCTATGCATATGCTCCATTATTCCAACATTATGTTCTTTTAAAAATGAGTGTGAATAAGCTGTTGAGTAGGGTAGTGGCTGCAGTTGAAGGAACAGTGCCATGGAGGGTAATAGTTTTCCCGATTACAAGTTCACAATTGCTTGAAGTCTAAGTAAAGCAATATGAACTTCATATAAGTTCTAGTGTCTTGATTCTAAGTTGCTTAATTGTATGAATTCTGCGTAATACCATATAAATGCCAAGTTGAATATCAAAGTGCAAATTGTCTAAAGTGTTAAATGTTGTATACCAATGTTCTTGTTTAAACTTGTCTAAGTGATAAAGGTGATTCATTGTGGGAAAAACTAGTGAAATTGGTTTGAGAAAGGGAAAGTCTGAGTAGCCGAAAATTATGACTACTGAACCCAGGCAAGAAACTAAGTTTGGGGTGATCACCAAAGCCCTAAAATTAGTGTTGGCTAGCCATGTTGACTGCCTATTGATTTGGTTTCTTTGTATTTTGTGAATAGGCACAATGACTTCCCAATAGGAAAAAGGCAAAGGTTCTTCCTCCTCCGGCGGGGGGAGGGGGGGGAGTCGATTGGGTGCAACTATGCTAGCAACCCCAACAGAAAAAGTGGTATGGCACCTGCTGGGTGGTTGAGGAAGGGAATAAATGAATTCCAAGCACAAGGAGTACAGGTACTTCCTGGAGGAAAGGATTGACCGGGAGAGTTTGTTGCAAGAATTTCCCTACATAGTGCAGCGAATACATACCTTGGGCATGGACTTCATATTTAATAATCCTAGGGAACGTAATTTTCATATGGTGCGGGAGTTTTATGCGAATTGGGATCCAACTCTTCACAGCCACTATGTGAAGATCCGGGGTTAAGTAGTCCAATTCGAGGCCCATCACCTCAATGCTAACTTGGCTACTCTAGATACAGAACTAAATCCGCTCCAGCATCTCAATATCACCCTCCATATGCTAAGATTCGTCATGTAATTTGTGGACAATGCTCTACTGCTAGATGGACCCGCCATAAGGATAGAGGCAACGACCAAACCTTGCCCTGTGCCCAGATGAACGGAGAGGCATGGGTCTGGCTCAAGATTTTGTGCAGCTACCTCATCCCAAGGGTGCACATGAAAGATGTCACCAGAGACAGAGTTTGCTTGGTCTATGCACTAATGACTAACATAGTGATCAATGTTGGTGCTGTGATCAAGTCGGCCATGAAAAAGGCTCGAGTGCACCTAGGAAATAGGTATGTCTTTGAGGGGTTAATCACCATATTTATGAGGGGCCATGACATTGAGGAGGAATCTTTGTATTATAGGCCATGAATTGACCAAGGCCCTATAGATGTGACCAAAACAAAGGTGTCGAATACTACTATGGGCATGTACTTACACTAGCCAAGCAACATGCTTCCAATGATTCTTATGATGCCAGGATGTTTGGGCTGCAAATGTTGCAGCTGTGTTTTGGGGGAATGCCAGTGACTGAAGAAAAGTTGCGGCAAGTTGATATTGAGTATCTTCTTAATGCCCACGCCATGTCTTTGTGCCAGATAGGGAAAGCCTTTGTAGAGCCTTTTGATGATGATATGTCGACGGACGAGGAGAGATATCGAGTGGACTCAAACATTGAGTCATATGATGATGAGGCGGAGGACTCTGACCTTGTGAGGAGGATCTCGCACCAGATGAGGAGGATGATACAGTTGTTTGATCAGGGAGTATTCACCACCCTAACTTTATTTTTACATTATTTTGTTGTAAGCACTGGGGACATTGCTCATTTTAAGTATGGGGTGGTAATTTTTTTTATCTTGTCTATTTTTGTGCTTGTCTATATGATTCTCTAAAAGTTGTGGTTTGTAATGGATGGTAACAAAGAAACAATGTATGGCATGTAATTTGTAGTTAGAAACAAGACTGAGTACTTGGCATGTAATAACTAGTAATATTATATTTTTATTTTCCTATGTTGTTGCTTGTAATTATTTTTCATTTTTGGGTTTCTCGACTTTTATTTTTAGTGCTTTTCTTGAGAATAATCCCTTTGAACTGAGTAGATTTATTATTATTATTTAATAATAGTTAGAGACTGTTTCCTATGATATATGGATGATGACCTTCTTAAGAGAAATTAGTCATCCTTAGAAAATAAAACCATCGCTAGTGAGCTAGAGTACTCAACTTGGTTAAATGCTATACATCATGAGACATTCATTTGAAAAAGCAAATAGAAATGAGAATAATGGTAGGATCACATAAGAACTTGGTGTTTAACTCTAAACTATAAAATCGTAGGATTAATTGTGCTTGTCATTGTATGTGGATGTGATAGTAAAAGAGGTGCAGGCTAACCAAGTTTGAACCATGGTGCCATGAGTGGTGAGAACTTTCTATATTTCTTGCTAACTAGCATTTATAACTTGCTATATTTCTTGTCATAGTTCATTGTTAATAAATATAGTGTTGGAGGGACAAAATAGTTGACCTCGCAACAAGAGCATGCTATGGAGCAGGTGTGGCGCGATGCCCTCCGTGACACGCTAGGGGGTTTTACAACCTAGAGTCAATATACATTTAAGCTCTGCAACAATACCGCGTCATAGAGAAAAGACTTCACGATGGCCTCCGTGACACGGCGAGTGTTTTGTATCGTGTAGCAAGTACTAGTGCATGCTCGTGATGGGTCCATGCCACAGAGTTGGATCTACGCGATGGGATTCATGACATGGTGATGGTCATTTTCTGTGTTAATTTTCATCTGTATAAATAGAACACTTAGCCATTTTTTATTTCATTATCTGAGGTTTTGGAGAGATTGTGGGAAAGTGGCAGTTGAGATGAAGAAAATACTATATTACTTGTACAATCACGTGCACTTGCATGCACTTGGGAGAAAACATAAACCTCCCATTCCTTTGGATTTTTATCTTATAATCATATTTGTGTATCCGAGGCATCTTTAGATTATTATTTCAAAGTTCCTATAATCGAATTAGTAGAAATCTTACAATATACATCTTTGTATGTTGTTTTATTATTGGGTTAGTTATGATTTCATGTGGTTTATCTAAGAAGATTCTTATGGCAGTAGTTTTCCAAGTCCAGCTCACACGTAAATGTACTTGATCATTCAAGCAGTACATACTGATTAGTCTGGATATCACACCCAAAGGACATGTGATTTAGCACTAACCGAATCAATTATAATACTTTAGAATTAAAACAAATGTTTAAGTAATAAAGAGAGCTGTTTGGTTTTTTAACTATTTTATATCTAATAAAATAAAGCAAGGAAGCAAGTAATGGTTGTGATCACAGTTTAGAGAAATATATCAGTGTTACGACTCTATTTCACAATCATGTAAAGTATCTAATTTTATCGGCTTATTTCTTTTTCTAGTTGTTGATTTATGGGGTTAATAACATGACTAGGGTCTTCTGAGCCTCTAATAATCTATCTAGATTTATCTCACAACTACATCAATGAGCGTAGATATGGCTACCCAATTCGAACGCATTTATATATCTTCCCGTTTTGTAATCAAGTAACGTGATCTTGGTATATTCCTATCCTAAGTGCTAATCAACCCTTTGTTTTACTAAAGAAAAGATATTACTCTATATATTCTTTGTTCTAACTCATGATCTATCTTATGACTACAAAATGAGAATATAGATATATTTTAATGGTCAGAAAGCAATAAAATAGTAAGCACAAGAATATATAAATAACTAATATATTTGAAGTATCACCTTCCCTGCTGCACGAAACTCATTTGAGGGCTCTACCTCCACATCATTCCCCCTATAGTGAGGTTGGCCAATTGTACATTACTCTGAAGTTCAGTAATCTGGGTGACACGGCCTTCAAAGTGCTTCAACTCCGCTGCATCACAGGCCTTATTTTCTCACTTTAACATGTCCCTTTCAAGTTTGAAATGCTCCACATTCTCTTCTTTCAACACTTTGGGTAAATTCTTACATGTTTTAGTCTGCAAGCATCTAATCATGTATATTATCTCACCAAACAAGAATAATCCCAAATCATAACAATAAACACGATTCTTGTACTGGAACAAGGTTAAACATAGGTAGAATATGGCAAGTGGGTATATAAATACATCTAAGACCACTCGGTGCTTGTGGAATGAAGTTTTGGCTAGAATCTTGGTCTTCAAAGTTGAGATATGTTAAGGCTTTCTTGTATCTCTTTTCAACATATTTGCATTGTATATCATCTCGTTGTATTCATCATGTGGTTGGCTTTTTTTGGTGGCCTAGAATTGGGTTATTATTCTTGTGTTGGGATACTATTTGGTTGTGAATTTGGAATCTAGGGTATAGCTTGGGTTGAGCTTAGACTCGTGTGCTCGGTCGACACATCGGTGAGTTGATTATTGAGTAACTAAACATAGATTCATTTGGAACAAATGTAGGATTTGGGCATCATTGTAATTTGTTTGTCCTTATTTTTGCGTGTGCTATTGTTACTATTGTATTCTTCATTTATTGGTGTGGCCATTGGGAGGCTTTTTGAAGACCTGCAAGTCCGTGATAATTTCCAGCAAGGTTGAGCCTGTGGAATATGAGGACCTATAAGATTGTGACTGTTTCTAATAAGGTCATACTTGTGAATTGTGATTGGCTACAAGTCCATGACTGTTTTTGACAGGGATGTTTTTGTGAATTGATATACATATTGTGTAGTTATGAATTGAATATGTGAACTAGCAATGGTTGTGATCATTATGGTTATCAGATAGTCTAGATTATGGTCAAGTATCATGTTGTAATCTATTATTGTTGTCCTGTGACTTGGCATAAAATATTGGTATTCCTTTGTGCTTCTTGCTATTGACGTGTGTACTTGTATCTTATCTTTTTGTCACCTTACATACTTGGTACATCTCCAAACTACCACGCAGATCTTGGGGTAATGCATACATACCTGCAGGTGTTGACCATCATGCAGATCATAATTAGTGTAGCTGAGAGGAGATCCTAGTTATTGGTAAGCTCCATCTTGTTCAGACTTACTCTTGGTTTGCTTTTTGAGTTCATTTATACATATTGGTAGGTTAGAGCCCTATCCCATTTACTATCTTTTTGAACTTGTAAAGGCTCTTAAACTATTCTTTTGGGTTGCATTAATGTTTTAGGCCTTGTTAACAGTGTTGTATAGAACTTGTTATCCAAGTGTGGCCTTGTTGGCCTTGTATATATCATGCTTGGCTTGAGGACTTATTTTTGATTTGTTTTTGTTTACCTTAATTGCGTTTATACATTATTGTGGTGTTGCACCTTGTTGGCATTTAGTTAGTTGCAGGGTTCGCTCGATCATGTGAGACATCAATTGCTAGTCGCACCTCCTAGATTTTGGGGCATGACATACATGAGCCATAACATGATGATGAATATCTTAAAAAGTCAAATAAAGTTTATACAAAAACATTCTTCTAGCTAACACAACCTTAGAATGAGGAAATTAGTTGTTCATGTTCATAGCAACAATTAGAAGAAAGCTATTATGTATATAATAAACCTTAAAAGAAGATAAAAAGATGTAAAAATCAAAATATTTTGTGGCTCTATGTGCTCAAAGTGTTAAACCTTAAAAAAATATGTTCAAACCCCTTCAAAAATTACCTATGGAGTCTATTTACAACGTTGCAAAACCTTCAGACAAACTCCCCCACTCAAATTTAGGCTGAACTAAAATTAGAATTTGGACCATATTTCACCGTGTTGCTCTGGCTAGCGTAGTGAAATTTATTACATTGGTCATCACGGCGCATTGTTGTGAAGTTTTTTGCCTAAGACAATTTTGTCATCCATCTCATGTTCCACCATGGCACGCTGGACATCATGGTGGATTTTACCGCTCTAGACCGGTACACGGTGACTTCTCCTTAGACCTTAGCAAATTCTTGAGTTCTCTATGTTCCATCCTGTGCGCTGACCATCATTGTGGATTTTATTGTGTTGACCAAATTTTGAGAGGATCTCCACTCTTCATCTCTTCACACTATTCCGCGCACTAAATTGCACCATGTTGGGCACTACAACATGGTAACTCTGTATTTATCCATACATCAATTTCATCATTTTTCTTCAATTTTGTGCAATTTTACCCAAAACACCTACATTGACATAGCCTAAATTAGTCAAATACCTCACAATCAATAAAAGTTAGGTGCATTTCTTATAAATTCATATCAAAACAAGATAAAAATGTGCATCAAGCAATGTGAAATATGTGTAAATACACGTAACATCAATTATTGTAGAACCAAGGAACTAGTTCTCTAGGCAATTAGGAAGTAGTAAGAAGTTGTATAAGAAATCTTTGCTCATCTAAAGAAGCTACTTGCGTCCTTTTGATGCAAATCATGTTGTATCTAGGCCATTCACAAGGAGCCAAGCTCGAGACCTTCAAGTTGTAAAAGGGCTATTTATGAAAATAGAGGTGTTTGAGCATAGTTTGAGGCCAAGCAAGGGGTTCTATGCTTTGATGATTTCTTGGGAAGAAGGAAGGGAACGAGTTTGTAAACTAGGGCTAACATTGTAATTTACACAAAAAGACACTTTTGGGCTATTTTTTAATAACTTATCATAGACTATAAATAGTTAAGCTTTGCTTATTTTAGACTTAGTTTTTGATGAATATTGAACTTTCTTCTCTTGAGAGAATTGAGAGCTTGGTTGAAGCTATTATTGAGACTTGTTTGGAAAGATAGATTGCAAGGTGAATTAAAATTCCCTTCAGGTTCATTTGATAGTTTAGTTACTCAGTTGATCCAATTAATAGAAGGTTTTGGTTTCTATAACCATTATTGTCTATTAATTTCTATCTTTGTGTCTAGTTTTTATGTTTATTTCTTATTCTTAGTTAGTGTTTTTTTTACTTCTGCATTTTGTTCTTATTTCATTTGGTATCTAGAGCGAGGGATTAGTATTGTTCTTACAACCCTAATCTTGAAATTTTGGTATTTAATAAAAAATCAAAATTCCCAGAAATTCACAAAATTCGAAATTTTTTCTTGCTTTATTTGTTGTTTTTGATACTAGATTCTTCTTCCCTAGTATTTTTTTGAGTCTAGATCTTAGGTTCCTCTTGAAATTTGAGTTATGGGTTTGATTATACCATTGAAAACCTTGGAGCTTGAAGAGTTGAAGAAATTTGCATTTGGGTCTTATTGGTGGAGGTTGATTTGGCGCTTCAACTTTCTTGGGTTTTGTTCTCAACATTAAGGGGAAGAAAATCCTAATTTTGGATTGATTTGGAGATGTTTTTGACAAGAGTTTGTTCTTCATGTTCTTAAGTGACTTCATATCTTCTATGTGAAGAAGATGAACCAATTTCTCGATCAACTTGTGAGGTTGTTTTCTAACTACTAACTTGTTTGCTTGTTTAGTTGAGTGCCTTTTCAAAGGTACAATGTCGGCGGAGGAGGGATTACAGTCTCCTAATCTTGGATAGATGAATCGACGAATATTTTAGCCAACTTGAATCAAAGGCTGGGGGTTGTGGAGCATGATATTAGGGTAATGTCACCTCGATCTTTTGTGAGGGCATACAAGTGGGACCAATCTAACCCCACAAGTCCAATACCAATCAAACCTTCCAAACATCTCGGAATGAGACCCCAAGGCTAAATGAACCCTTAGATGATCTTGATGATTATGGTGACAATAATGAAGAATAATTGGGAAGACAAGGAGGCTAAGGGAGGTTTGTTCGATGAGGAAGTAGAGGAGCTAGAATGCAAATGCACATGCAAGGGAGAAGACATGGAGGTCACCAACATCGTGGGGATGACCAATATGGTGATCAAAGGTATGGAGGTCAAGATCATAGGATCAACTCCATTAAGGGCTTTTCTAAGTTTCAAAGAAAGTTGTGACCTTGAAGAATACCTCAATTGGGTGACTCAATGTGATCGAATTTTTCAAAAATAGCATATCTGAGGTGAAGAAGGCTACCTATACTATTACTCAATTTGAAGGGTTTTCTTCAACATAGTGGGAATCCACGGTTAGAGTTAGAAGGGATATGGGTACCAATGTCATCCCAACTAGGGTGGTCTTAAAGACAATCATGAGAATAACGTATATTACCGAGAGATTCAAGCAAGATAAACTCAAAAGGACTACACATTGAGGCAAGGGTTCAAGAGTATAGAAGAGTACTATGATGAGTTTCAAACATTGAAATTGTGAGTTGAATTTGTAGAGGAATAAGCTTATGCCCCTAGTTGATTTAGAGTCAGGTTGAAAAAAGAAATTTCTTTTGAACTTTGACTCCACAAGTATCCAGCCTTAGAAGAAATGGTTGAAGTAGCTATTGAAGTTGAGCGGGTGCTTAATAGGACAATTAATTTAAACCAAAAGGGGTCTCAACCTCATGGAGTAAAGGCAAAGAGGTTGTCCACTTTTCTTCTAATTGTTCTAAGCCCAAAGATGCAAGGCAAGACTTCAAGAAGCCATTTGATAAGAATCCTCCTCCACAAGAGCGAAAGGTTCCAAAGAATGTGCCAAGAGAAGGAGATAAAAAACCTCTTCAATTCTTCAAATGTAAAAGGTGGGGTCATGTGATGAGTGAATGTCCTAAAAAGAAGGCCTTTGTTGTAAGAGACGAAGTTTCTTATCTCGAGAAAGAGAAGGAATGTGAGGGTGATCTTGAGGATATCCTAGAAGAAGAATATCACTTCGGTAATGATGAAGAGTTTGAGCAAGAGGCCTTAAAACAAGATGGGGAGATCACGGTTTGAAACTATGTATCTAGAAGGGCTATGATTAATCATGCTATGGATCATCCAAGTCAAAGGGAAAACCTTTTCAATTCCAAGTGTCTCATCAAAGGGAAGGTGTGTGTTTTAAGTGTTGATAGCGAGAGTTGTGCGAACATGACTATTACCACTTCGGTAAGTTTCCTGAAAATCCTAACTACTAAACATGCTAACCCCTACAAACATCAATAGCTAAATGATTTTGGAGATTTGAAGGTGCAAAATACAAGTGTTGATTAAGTCATTGTTGGATTAAGTCATTGTTGGATATTACTGTGATGAAATCTTATGTGATGTGGTACCAATGCAAGCTTTCCACCTACTACTTGGAAGACCTTGGCAATACGATCATATGACTAGGAATGATGGGAGAACTAATAGATACTCAATATTAATGAATGATCTCCAAAACCTTCTCCAACCAATGACACCTTCACAAGTTAGTGAGGTATATCAAAAGATGAGGGAACTTAAGTACAAGGGAAAGGGTGAGTGTAATACCCGAAATTCCCTAAGATCAGACCCAGGAGTTAAAACTGAGAAAACAGGAAAAATAGCACTAGGTCATAGAACAACCCATCAAGTAACCTGTGAAGTCACTTAATAGATTGTTGAGTGGTCTGTTACATCTGGTGGAGTTGTTTGTGGAAGAAGTCTCATCGATGGCGACGGGTCAAGGAAGGACTTGTTACTTGACTTAACGAATCGTGGTGTCTCTCATTAGGTGCGAGAGGGAGGCATTGACTGTGGTTACAATGGAAGAAGTGACGAGTCGTCGTACACCTGATGAATCATCAATTGGCCTGTGGGGTAGAGAAAAATCAGTAAAGGAATATTTTTCTAGTGTTGACGATGAGTAGACACGATGAGTCGTCTAGTGATGTAACAACTTGTCTAGTCCCTCATGAGGACTGGCAGTGTTAATTTTCCTACGTTTTTCCAAGGCTATTTTCATAAAATCCTATGCTTCTAACTTCTAAACTATGTTATTTTAAGTATTAGATGGGACATTTTTAAGGGTTCCTCCTAACCTAATCCCTCATTCCATCCAAAAACACTCTCAAACTCTTCTTCCTTTTTTCTCTCAAGGCTCAAGGATCACCTGAGGTTTTCTTCAAGGACTTCAAGATCCAAGTTTGGGTACAACTGAGGTTACCTTGAACGCTGGGATAGTTTTTTTCACATTATATCCAAATTTCAACATGTCATCCTTGTGCCCCAAATTTATGTTAAAACCTTAATTCCTTGATTTTCTAGAAAAGCATTCCCTAGGGTTTAAATCTATGCATGAATTCTCACATGTTCTCTATAGGTTCCAAGACTCTCAGGATATAGCTATGTGTGTTTATGAAAAGGCTCCCTAATTCATGATTTATGTATGTGATGTAATAGCAGCATGATCTTCTAGAATTTCACCATGAATTAAAATTATTTATGAGATATGGTCCTTATGAAAGTATGGTTTGAACCATGAGCTTCTTAAATCTAGAACATATGATCTTCGTATAATTGTTAAAGCATGACTAGAACCTGTGAGCTTTTGTGAATATGAAACATGTACATGCTATTATATGATTTTTGTATATGTTAAAGTATAACTTGAACCTATGAATTTTCACGAATCTCGAATACGTGATTTATACTACGATTTTGGGTCTATGATGTTATGAATTTTGAGGATAAAAGCACGATCATGATTCTTCATATTTTCGGGCGTCTTGTTAGTAGAAAGTAGCCCTAATCAGACTTTAATGAATTTAGTATGTTATGATTAGCTGAATACTCAAGTATCTGATTAGCTGATGTAGCCTAGACTAGATGAATGATGTCAGACTGGTGTCTTCTGTGTTAAGTATAATTGGGATTCTCAATAGGAAAAAATGTTTCCCTTAGCTCATTCAGGGAATCTCAATAGTAGAGAATGTTTCCTTTAGCTCATTTAGGGATTCTCAATAGTAGAGAGTGTTTCCCTTAGATCAGTCAGGGATTCTCAATAGCAGAGAGTGTTTCCCTTAGCTCAGTCAGAGATTCTCAATAGCAAAAAATGTTTTCCTTAGCTCAGTTAGGGATTCTCAATAGTAGAGAATGTATCCCTTAGTTCAGTTATGGATTCTTAATAGTATAGAACGTCTCCCTTAATTTACGATTTCAGTTTTAGCTCAGCTTCGTATAGCCTCAGACTTCAATTCAGATCAGTTTAGCAGAATTCAGTTTCAGTTGTCAGCAGTTAGTCAGTACAACATATGACATCAGTTACAGCTTTAGTTTTTAATACATGTACATGAACCTTATGCATCAGTTTCTAATTATACTTCATTGATTGTTTTCAAATAGCAGCATCATGTCAATATTCAAATCTCAGACAGGGTTATTGCATTTCAGTGCAGTTATGTGTTCAGTGATGTACTTAGCTTACTTTCTCTCAGTATAATTGCATGTTTCAGTGCTTTTACGTTTCCCATATACTCAGTACATTCCAAGTACTAAACGCCATAATTTATGTGCTATATCATTTTATGATATAGATCCAGGTTTCAAGACTCAGCCTCACGGTTAGACACACTCTATTCACACCTCAGCTGTCAGTGGTGAGTCCTCATCTACCGAGGACAAGAGTTATGATTTTTTCCCTATTTTAGTTTTATTTCAGTTTTAGACTTTAGGGGTTAGCTGAGGACTTGTCCCAGCAACTCATCAGTGTAGTAGAGGCTTTCATACATGTATAGACAGATTCAGCTTATGTTTCAGTATTTTATAATAGACTATGTTCTTATGGTGTTGATTAGACTCTTTTAGTTAGCTTCCGCTCAGTTATGATTCTGTTAGTTGTTATGTTGTTAGTCTTGTGCTATGGTTATGCCATGGGTAGACTTGGAGTCTCTAAGGGTTCCTTGTCCCGTGTTATGGCTAGAATATAAACTCGGGTGGTGACGGTGACGGAGAAGGAAGTGGAAGTAAGGAAGTTTCATGCCTCGAGCCTACACTCTAGGCATGGCCGACACTCGAAACCACTAATGGCCTAAGCGAACCCTTGGCCTGGCTTGCTGCTAAATTGAATACTGAAATAGCTATAAGGAAACTGCAAGATTAACGGGCATCCAAAACTCTTTCAAAAATCAAATAAAATAACTTCTAGATAAGCAAAACTAAATGACTTTCTCATTGAAATCAGAATGTATAAATTTTTGCAAGACATATTAAAATACTAACTCAACTGACTAGTTTATGAATCCTCTAACACTAAAGATAGGGTACCAGGACAAAACCCACAACTATCTTAATGAACTACTAACAACTACTAACAAATAAGAGATAGATTGGAGCCCTCCGGGAAGTAGGAGGTCTCACCAATGTTGAATAATACTGAACTATGGATCCATACTAAGCCCTTACCAAAGGTTATCTGAGGAGTTTCCTCAATCAATGGCACAATCCTATCCTACACTAGCAACATCACTTTAGGGTTTGGGTTATCTGAACACATACCTGTCTTGATGCTAAATAATCCTCCCAAAACAATGCCCATAAAGTAAAGCCTATCTAAGGCAACTGAAATGTTTGTTGTAGAGCTTTCTACCTCAAAATCAATGTACATGCTAATACTAGTAAGCCTCTGCTTAATTGACTGAGATTACTGTTGGTGAACCTTTATGCTCAAAACTGCTTTTTCTAAAAACAACTTTTACCTTCTATCTGAAAATCATGTGATGAAGTTAAAGCTGATTAAGGGGAAACTCTAAAATTTGAAGCTACCATAGTTATGGAAAAAAACAATGTGCATAGCTAATATCACAAGGCTTTTAAAAATATCACTTTTTTTTCTAGGAAAAGGGTTCATGGTATAGGGACATGAACCATCAACCAACAATCATAAAAGATAGAGATATCAACATGTAATACAATAGAATAACAATGAGTAACCCAAATTCTAGGGAAAGAACCAAGTTCATAAACTTTGGGCAAAGGCACTTGTTCTTAACTTCTTATAAGACTGAAACTAAAGATGTAGGGCTTGATGAAGAATAGGGTTCCTCACTATGAATAGACTTACATATCTCAATTGGGATGAAATACCCAAGAAAAATCTAAACTTTGAAGAAGAAAAATAGAAAAAACCTTTCTTGAACCTTGAGTTGAGTTTATATTGAGAATCCTAAGGTTGGTGCAAAATCTTGTTAGGAATTCATAAATATAGATTAGGAGTGCCTGGAATTACTTAGGAATACATGGAAGGAACATATGTTAGTGTTGGTGGTTAATATGAGGAGAGAAAATCATCCTACTGCTAATGGAAGTGAAAAATAGCATGAGAAATTCAGGAAGAAAAGTATTTTAAAAAGTCCCATTGGCCATTTTGTGGATAGCAGAACGATTCTAGGGTTTGAACTTTGATTGTAGAAGTTGACAGAATGCCTGAGAATATGATCCCCATTCTGCGGTCCATTAGGTGGTCTGCAGAACTATTTTGCAGTCGCACTTTGGTCACATAATTTCCCAGTGAAATTTCTGCTCTGCTACCTTCTAGTAAAATGACCATAACTTTGTAAGAAGGTCCAAACGACAAATAGTTTGATGCATTGAAAACTAGACTCGTATATATTTAATTTAATAGGTATTCTCAACATATAACTCATCATATTTTTGGATATATGTTTTTTGGAAGTTGGACCTTGCACCAAATTTTCTAAAAAAAACATCATCGGTAAGGAATCTTTCAACCCAACTTTGTTCTAGAGTTACCTTAGAGCCTTAATTTGCATCCAACACACTTTCCACACTCAAGAAATGACCCTTACACCTAAGTACGACCATATTAACTAGTTTAGGGTCTAATTCACATGTCTAATTATCCAACCATAGCTAAAGGTACGAGGTATTACTATGTATCCTCATTCCTCGAATGATGGTCACAGGCATGAATAAAATCTAACTCTGAAATTTTTCAAATATTTTGGCAAAGTTTCATTTGTAAACAGGACTATCCCGAATTCTTAGAATGTGTCAGCTAACCAGAAATACTATTGTAAGCCTCATAGGGCATCAAAAAGTGCACAGACATGAAGGAATACATAAGAAACTTAAACACAATTTCTCCTTGGACTATTAAAGCATGCAAAAAGGATTTTTCTCAAAACATACCTTTCTGCAAAAATAAATTTTCTCAAAACTTACCTTTCTCTTTGTTAATCATCATAAACATCATTCTTGTTACAAATTTCATAACTTTTAGAGGAAACCAATCACGGGCATGACTTTTCATAAATCATGAGCTTTATGACATAGGACATAAATTCATGGAATCATTGAGTAAGATTAAGCCTATTGCCTTAGACATTTTCTTCTCGCTCAAGGAATAGTTGAGGGTACTTTGTTTTCATATCATCTTCAGCTTTCCATGTAGCCTCTTCAACAAATTGATTTCTCCAAAAGACCTTTACCGATGCTACCTCTTTAGTCTTCAACTTGCAAATGTTACGATCAAAAATCTTGACTGGAAATTTTTCATATGAGAAACTATCCTTTACCCCAACACTTTTCATAGTCACAATGAGTGTGGGGTCACCCATACACTTCTTGAGCATAAAAATATAGAAAATTGGATGAATTGCTGTTAGCTTGGATGGTAGCTCTAATTCTACCTTGCCAACTCTCTTTGAATTTCAATATGGACCAATATAGTCACGACCCGAACATAGGCTCAGATCGAGACACGGGAAAAGGAACCCAGAGAGGCTCCAAGTCGACCCATGACATGAAGAAAACATCTAACTCGATCAAAATAAAGTTGAAGATCAACATACATAACATAGAAGAAGTCTGATAATCTCATAACATCGGTACACATAATTCAAGATCGAAGTTGATTACATTATATGTCTGAAAATCCTCTACTACTGATGAGTTGATTGGACAAGATCCCAACTAACTCACTAAAGTCTGAAACTAAAAGTACTAGATACAACTTAAAGGAAGGACATTCAAAAGATGAGGACTCACCAACTCTGGCTGATAAGTGTAAATGCTGCAGGTCTGGCTAACAACGGGACTAAGTCTGAATATCCGAGCCTGTATCATAAAATGATACAACATAGACTATGTGGTCATTACATTGAATGCACCGAGTATGTAAGGTAAGTAAAACCACTAAGAAAGTAAAATCATAAATATGCATATCATGAAAACATAATCAAGATAAGATTCTGAGAGTAGGACTTGCATGCTATTTTCTGAAATCATGATCTGAACATAATTGAATATCATAACTAAATCGAATGACCCAAAACTGAACATTGGGTCAAACCTGATGAAAATATAATATGATGACTGATGAACATGAATAACTGAAATCATGAAGAACAATGAGAGACTCTTCATATAACTGACATTATTACCATAGAGCTTACGTGGTCCCAACTATCATACACAAGTGGGAAGAGTCATCCAAAGCCTTTCCAAGGCTAAGGATGCTACCATGATATCAGTATCAAGCTGAAGGCCCCTTGGGGTAGGAGAAGCTCACAAGGGAGGTCCCAAATAATCTGAACATACCTACGTTGGCGTGTAGTTCTGAGGCATAGGGTTGACTGACCCTTAGCCTACTCGATGCTAGACATTACTCCTAAAAACATGCATATGCTCTCCATCATTTTTCAATAAAGCTGAACCATCGTCTAGTGAAGAAGCTGACTCATAACATACATATATAAATCTGAAATCATAACTTGAAGATCCTTGGCGCAAACCATGCCACAAGCTGAAAATTGTGGGGGTCTAGACTCCAAAATCCATGTGGTAAGCTAATACATGAAGTTTAGATAGATCATGAAACATACTTGATCATATGGGCTTGCGCAATACTTAAACATGCTTGACATAGACTTGATCATTCACAAACACAAACACAAACATGGGCATTTTTAAATCATAACTTCTTCATAAACATCTCATCATACTTGAGTACATATTTCATGGATCTCAACTTTCATAAACTTCATAGATGGGCTTCATAGTTTATAAAACTTGAAAACATAATTTATAATTGAAAACATTGTAAAATCTTCCCATTAATCATAATTCAACATTAGAAACATGTTTAGATTATACCCATGATTGAAACTTAGAGAATTCATATGTTGGGTAAAAAACCCATAGGATCATCAACTAGAATTTTCATGTATTGAGAGGGGATTGGGCATGGGTATGGACAATTACACTCATTCATAACTTACCTACCTGAAGAGATCTGATATCACAACTTCCTTGATTGCCCAAATGAAAAATTGGGGAAGAACTTGAGAAATTTAGGCTTGATCACCCTTAGGAACTTTTAGACTTGCATGCATGGAAGTGAATAAGCCTATAATGAACTTACCCCTCTTAAAACACTCTATTCTGAGCTTAAAACGATGTAGTTTAGGCCTTAGAAACTACGGAAAATCCTTTAATAAATTCACAAGGAAAAACACACTGCGAGTCCCCACGAGGGACTGGATGACCCGTTGTCCTTGACTACGACTCGTGGTCACCACTTGTCGCCTACACTGGAATCTGCCTTCTTAGGGTCACCATGAGCCCAACGACTCGCAGTAACCAAGTTGTTACCCACACTTCCCAAATACTTCATCCCTCATTCAATACTTGACCATGGACCACCTGAAAACTCGTGGTCCCACCCGTGGTTAGCCTCAAACTCAAAAATCTCAACCAAATATAAACTCCTTCCCATGAGTCACTCAACGACTCATGGTGCACCCCACGAGTCACTGGATGACTCGTTTTGTGACTTGGTGCTGTAAATTCTATTTTTGTCGTTTCCACTCCCGGGTCTGATCTTAGGGTTTTCGGGATATTACATATATAGCAGGGACTAAGCTTTTCCTTTTTCCCAAATCTCATGACACCCTTCATGGGTGAAACTTTCAGATAAACCCAATCATTCACTTTAAACTCTAAATCTCTACACCTAATATCAGTATAGGACTTTTGGAAACTCTGAGTAGTCTTCAACCTCTCTTGAATGGTCTTAACATTCTCCATGGCCTGCTAAACTAAATCTGGCCCTATCAACTCTACTTTACAAACTTCGAACAACCAATCGGGGATCTACACATTCACCCATAAAGAGCCTTATAAAAAGCCATTTGAATACTAGAGTGAGAGTTGTGGTTATATGCGAATTCTATTAGAGGTAATGGTCATCACAATTTCCTTTGAAATCAATACAAGCTCTTAGCATATCCTTCAAGTCTAAATAGTATGCTTCGCCTAATCATCTGTCTGCAGATAAAAAGTGGCACTAAGGTTCACATTTGAACCCAAACCTTTTTGAAATGACTTCCAAAATTGCGCGATGAACTGAGTGCCCTTATCTAAAATAATGGATAATGAGACTCCATGAAGTGTAACAACCTCACGAATGTATAGTCTGGCATAGTCCTAGGATGAGTGTATAGTCTTTACAAGCAAGAAATGGGTTGACTTGGTCATTCGATCTATTACTCAAATTGAGTCATGCTGTCATTGAGTTCGCGGTAAACTGGTGATAAAGTTCATATTATTCATTTCCCACTTCCACTCAAGCAGTTCTATATTCTGCACCATGCCATATGGCTTTTTCTTCTCGACCATGCAATATCTCTCTTCATACCATTTCACCAATGGACTTCCCTCAACTCGTGGTACATTTTCGTGGAACCTGGGTGAACCGAATACCTGGAAGTATGTGCTTCTTCCATGATTCTGCCTATGAGACCATCTATGTATGGAACAAATAACCTTCCTTCATACCTCAAGACACCATCTTCCTCTTGTGCAAAAACTTCCTTTTGCTTGTGAATTTCTTCCTTTAGCTGGAGAAGAATGGGATTTTTGTTATGCTTTTCTTTAACTTCCACTACTAGGGATGATTCAGCCCTATTCTAGACAAGCACACTATCTTTGTCAGAGTCTAGAAGGAGAACTCCCAAGCATGAGAGTCTATGCACGTGCTTAGCTAACTCTTTATTGCCTTCCTCTACATGAGTTGTACTTCCCATAGATAACTTACTAAGAGCATCAGCAACCACATTGGCTTTACAAAGTTTTTAGAGAACACTCATATCATAAACCTTAAGAAATTCAAGTCATCTCCTATGCTGATATACAACTCCTTCTGGATGAAAACATATTAAAGACTCCTCTAATATGTGAACAAGTACATATGCATACCATAGAGATAATGATGCCAAATCTTTAATGCAAAAACTACCACTGCCAACTCAAGGTCATGAGTCAGATAATTCTTCTCGTGGACCTTAAGTTGTCTGAAAGTATAAGCTATAACTTTACCATTCTTATATTAATACAAAATCAATTCCCACTCTGAACGCATCATAATACACAACAAAACCCTTTGTTCCCTATGGTAGAGTCAACATTAGAGTAGTAGTCAAACGAGTCTTCAATTCCTGAAAGCTTTTCTAACAAGCTTCATAGCATTGAAACTTACCTTTTTCTGAGTCAACTTAGTCAACGAGGTAGCAATGTACAATTACCCTTCTATGAACCTTCAATAATAGCCATCCAAGCCCAAGAAACTCCTAATATAAGTCGGGATTGTGGGTCTGGGCCAATTCTTTATTGTCTCAATCTTCAAGAGTCAACCTGAATACCCTCACTGGAGAATATGTGGCCTAGGAATGCCATAGACTTCAACCAAAACTCACACTTAGAAAACTTGGAAAATAACTCATGGTGTTTGAGTCTGTAGAATTATTATGAGATGACTAGCATGATCTTCCTCACTTCTGGAGTAAACTAGGATGTCATTGATGAACACTATAAAAAATATATCTAGATATTGCTTAAACACTCTGTTTATAAGGTCCATAAATGCTACAATAACATTAGTCAAACTAAAAGACATGAAAAGGAACTTGAAATGACCATAATGGGTTCTGAAAGCTATCTTTGGAATGTCACTTTATTTAACTTTCAACTGATGATAGCCTGATCTGAGGTCTATCTTATAGAAACAAGTGGCACCTTGAATCTAGTCGAACAAGTCATCAATTCTAGGAAGAGGATACTTATTCTTGATTGTGAATTTCTTCAACTGATGGTAAGTTGATACACATTCTGAGGGAACCATCTTTCTTATGCACGAAAAAGTACTAGAGTGCCCCCAGGTGAAAAACTTAGGTGAATGAAACCTTTATCAAGGAGATCTCTTAATTACTCTTTTAACTCAGTTAGGGCTATTCTATATGGTAGAATAGAGATAGGCTGAGTTTTACGATAGACATCTAATTTGAAGTCTATTTCCCTATCGGGAGGGACTCTAGGAAGATCATCCAAAAAGACTTCTGGGAATTCATTCACAACTAGAACTGACTAAAGGGGCGGTGTCTCAACATTAAAGTCTCTAACTCTTACTAAGTGGTAGATATACCCCTTAGAAACTAACTTTCTATCCTTAAGGTATGAAATGAAATGACCCTTAGGCACAAGAGGACTACCTTTCCAAGCTAAAGACTTACTCATCTATAAATTGGAACTTTACTACTCAAGTCCTACAATTGACTAAGGCATAATAGGAGTATAACTTGTCCATTCCTAGAATAATATCAAAATCCACCATGTCTAAATCAACTACTTCAATTGTGGTGTCTTTATGATGGACTAAATGGTGCAATTTCTACTAACTCTCTTTGCTATAACTAACTCACCAATAGGAGTAGAAATAGTGAAAGGCTTTAAAAGTTTTTTGGGGAAAATCCCAAACTTTATGCTACCTAAGGAGTCTGATAACGTCAAAAATATATTCTTAAATCAAAGAATATATACGATCGTTGTATCAAAACAAGTAACTCGACGAGTGCCGGGGTCGAATCCCACGAGGACTAGGGAGTGATGAATGCAAGCGTCAATTGAGCAGTTGATGTTAGCTTGCACCATATAGATTTAACATAAAAATAATTCAATTGGGGGAATAAACTTTGCATAGAATTACACAAATTTCTTTAGTGAACTCAAAATAAATGGATCAGCTAAGTTGTAGACAATATTTGTGAAATACTAGAGGTGCGGTGTAGATGAAATACTAATTAGATTGGGATGGATTAGATTATCTTCATAAGTTCAATAAATGTAAATAACCTCAGAAAATAGGTAGCCTCAGCTTCCCAACCTACTGACTACCCCTAACTAGAGTTTTCTCAAACTCTAGCTGCAATTAACACACCCGAATTGATTTAGATCAGCAACTTCACTATTCCTAGCTATTAGCTGCTAATAAGGAAGGAGGAAATAATTTCAACTACTACTAGCTTAATTTTACACCCTCACATCCATACCCACTACTAGATTCCCTTCCAATACTTAATTGTTCTCTCCCGAGCAACAATCAAGCAAGTATAGATAGACCCATACCATCATCAATGGATCTTTATTAATAGATTAAATGGAATCCAATATATTTATACTTAATTGAACATTATGAAGTTAAATCTAGAATTACCCAATCCAATTAAGTATTCATCATCACACACCTCTAGTTAATAATTTTAGCTACTCATATTTAAGAATTTCAAAAACACAATCATCAAAGGAATCATTGAATTTAATAACAAGAGTAGATAAATCAAAAGCACAATTATCCTTCAACTACAACTGAAACTAAATAATACAAAAGAAGAAAAGAGAGCAGAGTATCTTTTACAACTTCCAATCAAAATACCTTTTCTCTGCTAAAAAATAATCTTCAGCTAAAAAGGAAAGATGATGCGATGTGTACTTGGCTTATCTCTCAATTTATTTATCTTCCTCCTCTTTCCGCTCCTCCTTTTCTACAATATACTTCTATTTCTATTTATACCCTACAAAGTAGGGTACTTTTCCTTTCTTTTTCATCAATGGATAATTTTACCCTTAATAGCATCGTTCCGGAATCGGCGAAGGCACCGACGGTTCGCTGATGAAATCCGTGAACCGCTGGATACTTGCTCTTCTTCTTCATTC
Source organism: Datura stramonium (assembly GCA_018107945.1). NCBI lineage: Eukaryota > Viridiplantae > Streptophyta > Magnoliopsida > Solanales > Solanaceae > Datura > Datura stramonium. The sequence goes on from JACEIK010006880.1 coordinate 75,151, forward strand.
ATTTCCAGTGAACTTAGATGGTTCACCCGACGTTTCGCCAATGCCAAACCGTGAACCATCGGACCTTAAATTCTAATTCTAGACTTTTCTGAGTGTCATTGGACGACTAAACCGGCGTCCCTCCACAGGTGACTCGTGAACCGTTGGTGGCATTCTTCTGACAAGGCAGTGACCTTCATCTTTTTAATCGGTGTTTTGCTGGTTAACATTTGCATTTCGCCACTTCTGCTCATTTCCTCCATTTTACACCATTTTAGCTATTTTCTTCAAACTTAGGCATCTGCACACAATAAAAGTAAAAAGAGAATAAAATCCAAATAATCAACTCGAGAACTAAGCAAAAACTCAAACTTTAGAGTTTAATGAGTTGGTAAATTACCAACTCATCAAACCCCCAAACTTGAATCATTATTTGTCCTCAAGTAATGCAACACTTCAACTATTGAGGAAGAGGTCACATTTCTTCACAATTAGACTTCGCCGACCACCTGGACTATGACAACCCAAAAATACTCATCATGCTCCCCGAAAAGTGAAATACCCCAAAGACAAAACAATGAAGGTGTTTCCAAGAAGGCAACAACTTTATATCAAGTAAAAGCTTTAAAAGGAATCATCAACCCAGGACAAGGGCAATTCTAGAAAGCCAAGTAACACATGTAGCATCTCAAGTTGTAATCATTGAAAATTCAAAGCTTGCTAGAGTTTGCCTCCTTGTTATTTCTATGCTATATGAACTCTAAATGCTCTTGAATCCCTAAAAGGAATGATGCCCTCACCAAATATAAGGATACCTATTCTTTTGACTCTTTGTCGGTTGAATGTATACCAAGGATCAATTGGAAGAGACACTCACACTCACTCTCCCAAAAGATATCTTCATGCGCACACTTGACCCATAGGCTTGCCTTGCATGTAATTCACCACTAATGTAGAGTAGTTTGCACATAGAATCATTTAGGACTTGTGTTTGTGATGTAGGCTTAAGGTCGGGGTAGGACGAACATTTGGCTGTAGTGACTAGATCCTCCCTAATACTTTTGTGCCATGCCTTACAACAATTTTGCTCACTCAACCTCCTTTTCCCTTTCTTTTCTTGTTGATGCCTTTTCATTTCTTTAATAATCCCACATATAACCCCTCTTTAGCTTCTTCCACTAGCCTTATTACCTCAAGTGGGAACACCAATTCACACAATTAGTCTTTTTATTCATCTTTGCATTACTTTTTGACTAAGAGTGATGTTCCCTTTACACTATAATTCTTGTCTTCCCCCATTGTTTTGCATAACCCCAAACTTAGGTTCTTGCCTCATTATTCACATTTTCTTTTCTCGTTCCTTTCTTCTTAGGCATTGAGCCAGCTTGACACTTATATTGTCATTAGCATTTAGGGAGAATGGGGCAAAGAGGTATTTTTGAATTGTCTTAAGGATTGTAATGTAGTTACCAAGAGGTTTTAAGGATCAAGAATTAGCTAGCAAGTATTAATTATCATGGAGGGTGTATGGATGAAGTGGCTAGACAAGCGGGGCCTAAACTAATTTCCTTGGTGCACTCTACATCCTAAGATTTCGCCTTGAATCACATTTGGGCACGTTCTAGACAAGATGTAATACACAAGATTAACAAAAAATATCCTCGCCACACAAATCATCACCCTTAAAAGAGTCTACAGAGTCATTTGCAAAATGAAACATCACATTAGGGCATCAAGCAAGCAAACATCATAAGTAAAGCGGGGAATTTGCAATGTGACCAAGATTACTATGTTATGGTGTTAACACTTGCTCATTATCTTAATCTTCATGCCCTTATTTTCATTCTCATTTTCAATCACAAGAAAAAAATTTAGTTGATGCACTCTTAAAACAACTTCACAACAAACTCATAGTGACATGGCGTTTCCCTTAAGAATGTCGCCACTCAATCCATCATTGAGAAAAGCCAACCTGATTTGACAACAAAATTAACTGAAATAAAAGAATGCTCCTTAGTAAAGAATCGCGGTATAAAAACCCTCGAATTTAATTTATACACTACTTTATTATAATGGCGAAAAAGAAACACAATTTTGGGGTCATCTCATTTTGAAAATTTCAAAATACGATTCTTAAAACCAGAGACCCCATTAAGTCACTAATTACCATTCACAAAATGACTGAAACCAATTCAGTCATTCAAAGAACAAAACCGCCAGCGAGGGCAATCATCAACACAATAGCGACAACGGGTGGACTTACTCAAACTTAAGAAACAAATTCCCCATCAACAACGCTCTTCCCTCCCCCCCGCCTAAGATCATACATTGTCCCCAATGTAAATAAGCAACAAGAGCAACATGAGAAGGGAAAAGAAACTCCTGAACGGTCCACTCATCTTCATCATCGAGTCTCATCACCACCATCACCTCCGTTGGCATCACGAAGCCTAATAAAATCATCGCCCAGCCCTTTAAAAAGTCATCAAGGTGACCCTCGGCGAAAGATGGGCGGCCATTGCGGCATCAAAAGCACTCATGTCGGGCACTTATTTGAAGTCCAACTTTTCCTTTCCTGCACCTCAGTTCGGAGGAGATGACTTCCCCTTCTATAGCACTCCACCCAGCTTGCACAAAGTGGCGACATTCTCGTATAGCGATTTGAGCTCCTTCTTGATAGTTCAAGAAATGAGTGTCGAGAGACTATTGGCCAGCGTTGAAATGGCTCTCATGTGAGTTTTTCATCTCCACAAGATGATGGGGACCACTTAGAGAAGATTGAGAAGGTGGAGAAACTTTGGGATGGGGCATGTCACCGTGCTTGGCGGAGCAAGTCGGGATGGGAGCACATTAAAGTGCAGGCGGTGGGAGATTGGGCTAACCCGTGGGAGGATTCCTCTCTTGTACGCTGAAGGCTTGCGGCGCTTACGTTTCACCGTCGATGCCTACGTGTCTCTCTTCCTATCGATAGTGATCACTCTGAGAGTAGAGGACGAGTCTCGTCGGAAAAAGAGGTACTCGGCTACTACACAAGATTGCGAGATCAGCAGCATATAGCATGGAAGTGCTGGGTATGCGCCTTATTCTTCATTTGTTGAGCAACAATTTTGCCAAAGTTGATTGGGACCCACGACATAATCCCGGAGATCAAGATGGCTTCTTCCATGGTGACTCGTTGCTCATTCTTTAATGGGATGATATGAGAAAATAAAAATCCAACCATAGCTTGGCCTCAAACTTCAAATCTTGGCGAATGTTTCGCAACCCACACTGGGCTCATGAGGGGGTATTCGCGAGAAATAATGTCTGACCCACCAACTATATTGGTCTTTCATATTGGCCACTAGTGTTATGTATTCCATAGCCAGTCTATCTCATTTTTCCAAAATAGATAGTTGATGCGTCGAGTGATATCAACTTCTACCCCACGAATCATCTGCCGAAGGCAGGTAGGGAAACTCATCACTTTGCCACTAGATGTTGCATGCTATCTTGGCAGGCCTGGTAGTAGGCATAAAACTTCTGTGACAAAGTGCAGGGTAGTACATCTCGGCAAAGGGTTGGAAAATGTATGCCATTGCCGGTGGGTGAACTGCTTTCCAGTGATATTCGGGAAGTCACCCTTCAACCTAGCCTTGTCGAATCACTTCTCTACCATGATAGAGTTTCCACACAGCCAGGATGACGTAGTGCTCCTTCATATTAAGACACAAAGAATAATAGCTTCCTTAATATTGGCGCATGGGAAGCTGACCTTTGCTACCTTTGCCCTTGCTAGCAGAATGAAAGCGAGGGCCTTTCCTTTGCCGGTGGGCCTAGAGGACAGCATGATTTGTGTTTACGCAAAAGTATGATAGTGACAAGACATTAAATTAGAAATTAAAAAGAAAGAAACTAATCTAAAGAAAATGAGAAGCAAATGATGATCAAACAATCCTTGAAAGAGTAGCGGTACCGGTGAAAAACCAGCGGTTCACCGAAGACAATTCGCAAACGCCGCCGAGTGGACACCGGTATGTAATAGAGTGCTTGGGAAATTTGGTCATTTTCGGCGGTTCAAGCGGTGTTTCACGATCATATTTCACAAACCGCCAAAGTAGTCTTTGAATTCACTAAGTGGACAAGACCAATTTCAAAGTAGGCCGGCGCCCTAAGTGGCGTTTCGCCGGAATATGACCGGCGAATGGCCACCTCTTCTGTCCTAATTCGACGCATTGCACACAAACACCCGTTAAAAGATATTTTCACCACAAACATCGGAACCAGCCAGTGCCTCATTTTCACATTTATGACGTTTAGCCCTTAAGATTGGCATCACTCGGTCTATCATTGAGCAAAATATTGTGCTTTATGTAAATGTATTACTAAAACATCACTCTTTACATAATCTCATCATAAAAGCACATACCCACTTCAATCACAAGCATAACACATTCAAAATTTCAACAATGAAGGAAAGGGAAATATATCTACGGAAATCATGTACCCATACTCAAATTAAAATAGGGTCAAGAGAAATGTTGAATTGGAAGACTATTTGCACACTCTTCTAGCCTCAAAAAGGAAAATAGCTCAAGATTGTAGGAGCACCTTCAAGTGAGTCTAGAGTAGTTATAGTAAGAGTAAAGACTTTTTTATGGTGAAATATGTATGGGTATTTATAGGTGAAAAGAATGTGATGAGTTGAGGGAAGGTGGGAGTTTAATGTGGGTGAGTGGGTGGGAAGTTGGAAGGTGAAAAAGTGGGAAAATAGAGAGGGTGAAAGTGAAAAATTGTTGGGGATAGGGAATATTGGGTAATGGAGAAACAAAATTGGAAAGAAAAATGTTGGAAAAAGGGAAGCTATGGGGAATATTTGCAGAATTGAAGTAGCTGGAAAAGTATTTGGGATTTTGTGGGCGATCTTTAGAAATTCCTCTTTTTATTCGGACGAACTGACAAGGCGCTAAATCGAGCGATTCTTGGTCCAATTCGGTGATTCGCGCCGCTACTTTTCATTCAACTTTTGTCCAGTGATCTGGTTCCATCCGGCGATGCTTGGCGGTCCACCCAGTGTGCGGCCCACCGGTTATGTTGCCGAATGCGGGCCTCGCTTGGTACTGCATTTTAGGCCCAGCGTCTGCCGGCATCCCACAATCCCGGATTTGGCGGTTCTCCAGTGGCCCACCGATGCTTCAGAGTTTAACACTCAACTTTCTACTTTAGGCTCCTTGTCTTCGGCGATCCATATTTTGGGATGGCGGCTCTGTGCAGTCTCTTGCCGACTCTCCTATTATGATTTTCTTCTCCTTTGCTTTTCATTTCTCAATTCCTACCCCAAAAACCAACAAAAACATAAAATAACATCAATAAAATCTTGGGTTGCCTCCCAGAAGTGCCTTGTTATCATCGTGGCATGATGTAGTCCTTTTCCAATTCTTCCATTTTCGACGGGTCATCATCTACTTGCGTCTTGCTGGCTTCAATCCCATATCCTCATCATTATTTTGTAATACTCCAATTACCTTGCATTTGGATGAGTTCAGTGGTGAACGCCATGGTGGCTTCCTCACCACCAACCCAAAATTTTAACTCTCCAAACTCCACATCTGCTTTAGCTCTCCTGGTAGCAATAAAGGTCTTCCCAAAATATGGGAACTTCCACATCCATTTCATAATCGAGAATAACAAAATCAGCGGGAGAATGAACTTGTCAATTCGCCTTGGTATCTTATGTAGCAGCACCCCCATAGGTCTTTTGATTGACCTATCTGCCATTAATAACCGCATCGATGTTGGTTTCGTGCTTTCGTGGCCTAATTTCTTAAAAATGAGCAGATGCATTAGATTTATACTTGCACCGAGAACATACAAAGCCTTCATAAACGCACAAATCCAATCATGATGGAATTGTAAACTCAGAGTCTTCCCTTTTTAGGGCAAGGTTGTTCATCATTCTTGCACTACAATGGTGCATTTTTTCTTCATTTCCAACATCAATCACCTTCTTATTTTTCAACAAGTCTTTCATAAACTTGGCATAACTGGGCATTTGGATCAAGGCATCCACTAATTGTATTTTTATGGACAACTTGCTAAACATGTCAACAAACTTCTTAAATTTTTCTTCCTTCTTTTTCTTGGTAAGCCGTTGTGGATATGGTGGTGGGATTCTTTCTGCAACTCTATCATCAACCGGGTCCTTTATGCCCGCTTCTTCATCATCAACTTGAATGTGGATCTCATCATCCTTTTCCTTTGTTTCTTCCTTATCCTTTTCTTCATTCTACGAAATCATTGGCATTTTATCAACCTCATCTTCGTCAACTACTTTCGGGTTCTCCACCTCACTAGGCTTCCCAGGTGCATCTCCAATCCTCTTACCACTTCTAGTGACAATAGCCATATATTGACCATCTTTCTTCAGATTATGCATTGTGTCACTAGGTAATGTTCCTTTCATTCTCGGGTTCATTTGGGCTGATAGGTGATTCATTTGAGCTTCCAAATTCTTGACGGATGCCGAGTGTGAACTTAGTGTTTGAGCGAGGTTAGACACCTACCCTCTTAATTCTTTCACCCCACTTTCGATCGACTCCACCTTCTTCAAAACTCTTGAGAGCATGTCTTCGATTTTTTAGCTACCTGCATCACTTACTCCTGGCTGGTTTTGAGGATTTCCAACCTTAGGAGGTGGAATGTATGGATTTTCACTTCGATGGTAACGATCACCTTCTTGGTTTGGCTCTCTATTGTTCCATCTCTCATTCCTTTTGGGCCATCCTTGCTGTTCACAATTTCTCCACCCTTGGTTATCATCCCTTGGGTGCCACGGGCCTTGTTTTGCTCTTTGAAAGCCAGGTTGAGGCCCTCCCATTTGGTTACCCATATATTGGCATTCTTCGTCCTATCTTGGTGGTGAAGTTTCTTTTTCATATTGCAGGGGACCTTGCATTCCCACAGCATTTACCACCTTCGGACCTGCCACCATCATATGCTTGGTCATCAATTCTAATTGTGTCATCATCTTGACAAGAGTCTCATCTCTCTCATCATCCCTTTTCCACAACTCTGCCGCCAATGCACTTGAGCTGATCTCATGAGTGGACACACTCGTCTCCCTTGTGTGCCAAGCCCTATTGGTTTTTGTCATTCGATCAAGGAGAGATTTCGCTAACCCATATGTTTTGTCCATAATTGATCCCCCAGCTAAGTTGTTGGCAACAGATTTGTTGATTGAATCAAGGGCCGTATAGAAACTTTGGAGAAGCACTCCATCCGGTAATCCATGATTTGGGCAAAGAGCAACCTTCTTTTTAAACCTTAACCATGCCTCATGCAAAGGCTCTCCTTGTTCTTGGCGGAAGTTTGTGATATCATCCCTTAGTCGTAACATCTTTGAGGGAGGTAAAAATCGATTTAGGAAAGCTTTGGTTAACTCTTTCCACGAAGTAATACATCCCGGAGGAAGTTCCTCCAGCCACATTTTTGCTTACCCCATCAATGAGAAAGGGAAGAGTCTAAACCTGATTGACTCTTGACTAATGTTTGTGATGTTGAAGGGCTGGCAAATTTCGAAGAAATTCCTTAAGTGCCAATTTTCATCTTCGCTTGGTTTGCCGCCGAAAAGACCTTTCATCTGCAAAAAGTTCAACATGGTTCTAGTAACATGGAACACCGCATTCCCTACTATTGGTGGTAGGCGAATGGCGCCTGCAACTTCCGGCATCACCGGATTATCTTCATCAAGTTCCATGTTCCTCTCTAGTGAGCTATCTCTTGCTTGGGAGTGATGGCTCATGATGTGGTGAGATCCTAACAACACAACAAAAAAATCAAATCCAGTAGCCACGATGCACACTAATTCAATTTAACAATCAATAACAAAATCATCAAACGCCAGTCCCTGGCAACGGTGCCATTTTGGATGACGTCCAAAATATATTCTTAAATCAAATAATATATACGGTCGTTGTATCAAAACAAGTAAACAGACGAGCACCGGGGTCGAATCCCATGAGGACTAGGGAATGATGAATTCAAGCGTCGATTGATAAGTTGATTTTAGCTTGCACCATATAGATTAAACATAAAAACAAGGAAATGGAGGGGGGGGGGGAATAAACTTTTCAGAGAATTACACAAATTTCTTTAGTGAACTCAAAATAAATGGATTAGCTAAGTTGTAGACAATATTTGTGAAATACTAGAGGTGTAGTGTAGATGAAATAGTAATTAGATTGGGATGGACCAGATTATCTTCATAAGTTCAATAAATGTAAATAATCTCGGGAAATAGGTAGCCTCAGCTTCCCAGCCTATTGACTACCCCTAACTAGAGTTTTCTCAAACTCT
>JACEIK010006881.1:9572-81913 GCA_018107945.1 Datura stramonium
TTTGTTGAGGATAAATTTTTATGTACTCTTATTTAATTTCTCACCCAAAATTAAAATGAATTTTGAGTTGTAAAGATCGAAAGCTTGATATTACTTGATATAGTATAATTTTTTTGTACTATTATAAATTTTAATTTGTGATTGTTTAAATATTTGTTATACGTGACACGCTTGAAATTTGAAAAAAAAAAGGAAACACAATTTGTGCCGATGTTGAAAGCATTAATTTAAGTTAGGGATAGGGAACATAAGGTAGATAATATTCATTTCCTATGTTCTGGGGCTTGGCCTAATCTGAAGTTTCTCAGGAGTAGCTGCTTTCTATTCTTTCTATTATATATTGCAATTTTCTTAAAAATATTCAACTAATTGCAAGTCATTTCCAGCGATTTGCCCATATGATATGGGTCAAAATTGTTGTAGCAGAGTATAATATTGAATTCTGGAATTGTCAAAGCAAAATCATAGTAACAGCAGAAGTTGCATTTGCCAATGGTCATCCCACAAGTGCGAAATTCAATATTCAGCAACTATCTCCAAGAATGATGAAAGGGCAATTTACTTTTCCCTCCCATTTTTTGTCTTTAGGAGGGGACACAAGTTCCATAATTTTCGACCTCATTCTTTGATTTCTTGGCATATTCGTGGGATCAAATACAGATCTGGTGGGTTTCTGTTCATTTCTATTATAAATATATAATATCCACTTCTTTTTAAATTGAGGAGCTGTTGTTGTTAATTAGTAAATTATATTTGATTATGAGAATCTGAGTAAGCACCACGGAGGCAAGTGCCAGGTCGAGCAGAGCATATACTCTGGGGGGACATTTTTGTTGGAATTTCTCTTCACTTGCATATACATTGGCCGTTGTCACTGTGACACATTGAAAGTTAAAATTAAACTAAGGAGAAAAAGGAAAAAAACAAAGAGACTAATTGATTGTCTCTTTTTTCTCGTTTACACTCCCTTCTTTATGTAAAAAAATATTCCTATTCCTAAAGTAAATTCTTCTACCTAGTAAAATGTTCATGTAAATGGTGAATATGTCTTGTGCACATTATCAGACGAATTAAACGTTAAGGTTCTTCCAGAAGGAGACGATGATTGAGGATAACAAGCTCTTTTGAGCTCGTTATACCTCTCAAGGTCAAAATTCCTGAGCTTCATAAGTCGCTTTTGCTTAGCGACAAACCGACTCTGGAAAAACCCTTCGAAAGAAGGCTCTTTGGAGGTCTTAAGGAAGAAAGTATAACCAGCCATGCAGTAAAAGGATGTGACATAGAAGCAAATTGGTTCCATGACATCCCATGAGAGTTCCCAAAATGTCAATCTCATGAATGCTGCTGTCTGAATGACAAAGTAGCCTAGGCCACACCACAACTCTCTGCGCACCAACGACTCTGCTTTCTTATCAATTGCTGTTTTTTCCTCTTCCATTTGGTTGAGCTCCTTCATCATTTGTGGGTCATTTGGGTTCCCCAAGGGCATTGGCAATAGGGCTTCTAGTGTTTTCACTACCTGTAAACAAAAACAGGGTACCAAAACATTTGGGTAAAACTAACATTCCACTTGACAATACCTCTGTCATCCTACACCGCTTCAAATAAAAATTATGTATATAGAATAATTGGCTAATAAACACCATTCGAAAATCATATAACGTAATAGGAAATTGACATTTTCCTAACCTAAATATAGCCCCTAGATACGTTTTTCTTTTACTCTGTTATTCCTTCGATAAGAATGCCCAACACATCACGTTATGTACCTAATTAAATTCATCACGTAACATAATACAGATGGGGCTTCTCCATGACCACGCCAACGAACTCTCACCAATTTCCTTTACTATTTTTAAAAGAGTTCACACTATACTATGACTAGGAATTGCTATTTCGTTTTCCACAATTATTGGATGTCCTTTTCCTATTAACCCACCTCTTCCTACATCCATCAATTAAAATTTTAGCATCTCATTTTCTCTCCCCAATCAAATATGTAAAAATCAACTTTCACCCTCCCAAAATATATAGTTTTTGAGTCTTTTAAATTTTGTTGGTGAAATAACTTTAAAAGGGTCTTGAATGTGTTCAGGAAGGAAATTTTGGGTCTTTGAAAATGATCCGACTGGTCCAACTCCTTTATAAAAGTCACCATCTCGTTTTAGAGATCTGGAGTAACTTTGTTTCATTTTCCTGTCTGGAGAAAAAACACGAAAATGCTACTATCAGTTTTCGGTAGACGAACCAGACATTTAATAATCAAACAAACAAACCAAAAAAAAAAGTTGTTAAATTTATCAAATCTGCATATATAGTTTCTATGTAATGCTGCTAATTACCAACGAATTGTCACATAGTAGTAATTAATCTTTATGCGTATCTGTCAAAAAAGCAGTTATGCATAGCATAGAGAAAAGATTAATTAATAAAGGAAGAATGGAAAAAGGTGAAAGAAACCAACCTGATCAGGCCTGAGGAACACAACGTTTCCCAGAACAAGCACAGTTCCAGAATCATCTAGCATCTTCGCGAATTCGATGCCTTGATCACTATTCGAACTAATTCCAGAGCAGATCTGGAGAAATTCCGAGTACGAAATACAATTCTTTTCAATCTCATTTTAGCTTCAATTTCACCATCTCCAATTGTGAAATTTTAGCAGCTTCCTTGCATCTGCCACCGTCAATTTCCCCTCCGGCTCGGTTGGTTCCGGCCGCAACTCTTGCGGCGGCAGGAGTCCATCGAGTTTGATCCTGCTTCTACTTTAATGTCCATTTGGCGCAGTTTCTCGATGAGACTTTCGCCGGTGGGTAGTGACCGGAGCTCCGGCGAGGTCGCCGTAGATGGGTACATGGGTTGGCGGTGGGTGTCCGGAAAATTCCATTATCTCCGGAACTCTGAGGCGATTTTATTATCCAGGACGAGGTCAGTGTTCTTGCCGACATGGATGATGAAGATGTACGACATGCGGAAATGGAAAAACCGGTGGTTTTGCCATTAAAAAAGGCGCTGAGCTAGTGTTTTCTTGAACGCCATTGATAGAAGAAAAAAAGAATTACAATGAAAGATTTCAGAAAGAGAGAAAATTGATTTGGGAAAATAGCAGCTTCAGGCTAAAGGGGTTTGAATTGTTCAAGCTTTTTCAACGATGAAGAAAGGAGTCGTGGGTTGGACATATTTATAGGTCCACTCTTTGTGACAATACGACACTAGCTATTACGTCAATCCAAGTAAAACGGAATCTACAATGTTAATTCTTACGTACTAATTACTTTCTTCGGTCTATTTTATTTGGCGGTGTTACCATTTTTAGTAAACACCACAATAATAATGAATGGACTATCAAGATAATTTTCATTTTTGGTAGAGTAATCCCTTGCGTAAATCAATGTGTGTGTAACCTTTTGTTGTTTTATATTTTTTGTCTAGAATTTTAATAATTATCTTTATTTTACATATAAAAATTTTAAAGTTGGAAATATTTTTTCTATTTATTTTATAAGTGATCAAAATTCTTAATTTTCATTTTATAAAGGTTAGCACTTTCTAATAGTATTTAAAAAAAACATATTTTATATACACTTTGTCGTTGTTATGAGATATTATGAGTTTAATATACTCACATGTTCATCTGTTAATGTGGAAAACAGTAATATTTGGCCCATATAGTAGATGAAAGATATAATTAAATAAATAAAATAAAAATACTTATAACTCAATACTCTTTCAAATGTATCCTGAATATATTTAACAATAAAGTTTTGTACTTATAGTATTTAGGATATTTTGATGTATTTCTTTTAAATAAATAAAAAATAATCTGAATTTGCACCAAAAAGTGGGAAAGGTTCATTAAATCCACTGAGATATTCGATGCTGAAAACGGAATATCCCACAATATATGGGCAACATTATAAAAGCTCATGTGGCGGATTGTTCACTTTATTTATTGTTCATTCAGTATTTTTTCCCCCTTCTTAGAGAGGTTAAATTTAGGGGTTATTTTAATTAATGAGACAAAAGATGTTTTTATTTATTTTAATTATTACTTTTTAATTTTCTCTTTTTCTATATTAATTAATTAGTTGAATCTCATTAAAAAGATAATTCATCTAATTTTCAATTATATTCTTAGTATTTAAATTATTCTAAATGTGAAAAAATTTATTGTAGTATGTTTTTAAAAGGCACCTATTAATTAATAAAGTTATATTAGTCAAATTGCAAATCTATATTAAATTTTCTTAATGGATATGCAAATATTATCATAGCAATTAAAATAAACAGAGGGAGTAATAATTATAAAATAAAAATATTTTTAATTTTTTTATTTTATTTGATATTTAATTATGAATAAATAATTTTAAGATTATTTATGTTATAAAAAATTTCATTAGTTTTCATAAAAAAAAAGTAAAATATATTTATATTTTATTTATCTCTGTTTAATAATCAAACTACCCTTTACTCCTACTTTCACGAGGGAAAAAATCAAGGAAGACAGCTATAATCAGCGTACACGTGGCTGGATAGAATTGCTCGTAAGACAGCCGTTCGATTGTTAGAAAATTAGTCACGGGGGTGATTTCGTAATGGTGTATAATAATTGGTCATGCTTTACGTGTTAGTTAGCGGAAAGCAATATAATGTCAGACAACTTAATAAAATAGTAGGATAAACATTGTGATGACAATGTTTGGATCACCAAAATTGAGAAAGAGAGGAAGGGTGGGTGGGTGATGACTTGACTATGAGGCTAATTTCTAGGAAACTGCAAGCGTATCGCCACATATATCTATGTGGACGAATACTAAATATTGATGATGGTGGGGGTTGGTTTTATTTTCTTCTTACACACACAATGGAATAGAGATAAAGTAAATGCCGATTGTAAGTTAAATTATCAGTGGAAATATGGTAAAGTGTTATGATTCATTTTAATTCCAATGTTAAAATTTATATACTCATCTGAAAAAAATTAATGAGGATAATAATTTAAAAATATATAATAATAATAATAATTAATTATTTTTAATTTTTAAAATAATTAATTTTAATATATCTAGCGATTAAAATAAAGCGGAAAAGTAATTCAATTACTGCTAGGAAACGTGAACGTTTTGCCACATATATTTCACAAATTGGGCAGTGGTAAATATTGATTGGTGAGGGGTTGATTTTAGTTTTTTAACCCAATGAATAAACCATAATAATAATGCTGATTATTACTATGAGATTGACGTGAACGTTTCGCCACATATATCTAGTTGGACGATTAGCCGTTTGTTGATTGTAGTAGTCAATCTTTTTCCTTTTACATTCATTAATTATAAATGAATGGGTAATAAAATGAAATAATAATACAGGCCCGTTAAATATTATTAATTAAAATCTGAATTTACATGATAATTCTAATCTCTAACTCGTTGAATTAAGTCGAAATATTTATGATAAAAATTAAGTATAGTTCAGTTGAATTACTTAATAGAAGGTTGGAGCTCGGGCTCCATGAGAAGGGGAGATTTCAGTACGACTCGACAAAACTCAATATTTGATATAATTTTTGTGATGATTGGCTCTATTTTGTAGACATTATTTAATATAAAATACATAACATTTGATATTTTCTTATCATAGTTACTATCAATTGTTTGATTAATATAATAAAGTTCTTGATTAAATTTTGAAAACTTGATATTATGATGCAAATCATGATAACGAGAGAGTCTCCTCTTATAATTTGATCTAAAATTATTTTTGGTCATAGGATCATTAATTAGGACATTAATGACCCGATTAGACTAATATGTATGTGGTGGTGATCTTTATTGGATAAAGATTAGTTGATCTCATTAACTCAATAATGCATATAGAGATGTGATTATTGAATTGACTCGTGGATATTATCTTGAAGAAGGTGATATAAAATGTTCCCTTTGACACAGAAATAATTGCCTCCCTCTATTTTTATAATAAGCGGTGTTTTAGTTTGGGCATATAGCACAGAAAAAAAAAATGTTCTTTTGAAACGGATGGAGTAATTTTTACTAGCACTATCTTTAATAAATATCTTGAGAGAGATGTAACTTTTTAATAATTTATAAAAATATAAAATTAAAAATATTTTTATTTAAATAAGGATAAAATTAAAAGAACATAATTAATGTCTTGATTATATAAAAGCAACATTTTAAAATAAATGGAATGCTAAAAATACGAGTTATTTTGAAATGGAAGAAGTAGTAATTAACAAGTTATTTATTATACTTGGATATCGGACACACATAGCCCTGCGGAAATGGTTGAAAGAATATTGAATATGATTAAATTGTTTATGGGAACTGGTGATTTATCAAGATGGAAATCTAGTGTCGGCTCTTAGTAATTAGTTTAAGCCTATATTGCCATGAATTATAAACGTCTTATTAAGACCTCGGTCTAAGCTACAATAAAATGAAGAAGTTTATTATAGTTACCGGTCTAAAATAAAGAGTTCTTAGGTGATCATTCGATGGTCAATTGTGTGACATGTACATAGTTGATCACCTCTTGAATTGGACAGTTAAATCATTATTCTAGGTGATTGAAAGCTAAAAGAAAATACAACATTATTCTTCTATATGTTTTTTAGAGTAAATTGTATATTTTATGTCATATGGCCGTTAATAAGTGTTGTTAGACGCCACCCTTGATTAGTATAATGGTATGATCAGTTTCCATCTTAATAACTAAGAGGGTTTTATTAAAATCATTTGGTGGATGACTACACATTCCTAACGTGCAATTCCAATTTGGAATTGATTTGCAGAAATTATGGAAAATTCATGACTTGTTGTACACGGCAATAATGCAAATTGAAAAACGTTTCAGATTTTACTCAAGAAAATTATTATCTTAATTAAATAAATAAAAAATTTAGGTGATATTATACAAAAAATGATAAAAGATTTTTATTATGAAAAAAATATTTGTTGAAAATGTATTTATTTGTGATTGATTAATCAAATTAAGAGAACTATTATTGACAAAAAGTATTTTTATTAAAAAAATAATGTGCTTTAAAAAATAAAAAATTAAAAAAACTCAAAATTCATAAAAAAAAAAAAACCCCAAAAACAAAAAACAAACAATATAAAAAATATAAAAAAACTAAAAAAAATAAAATATTTTATTTAATTTTATATAATTTGAAATATTTTTAACCCTTTCTCTTTAATTTATTATGCAATGTCAGAAAGACGAACTTGAATGAGTATTATCTTTTGAAATACTACTAGAAAGTGAGGAGGAAATATAAGCTTCACTATGTCCAACAAGTTGTCGCCGTTAGATGAATTTAGTTGCCGACGTGTGGATTTATATGGATCCAACAGCTTTTTACTCTATTTTATATTTACAACCCAGTTTTATCTTAAGCTAGGAATATGGGTATTTGATAACTTTAGAAAGAAAAAACATATCCCATTACATCTCTAATTTTTATTATTTACCATTCGACATTTACTAGATGAAAGAAATACTACCTATATAACATATATTTTTCTTTTCATGTGTTAATGTATGTAAAGATGAGAAATATATTTGTATGTACAAAAGAATTTTTATACTGTATTATAATATTAAAGTTAGTGTAGTGAAAAAGAGAGAGTTGAGATAGGTATAGATTATACCGTAGACTTATATCTTCTTAAAAGCAAAAGAAAAAACATAAAAAAAATAAAAAAAATAAAAAAAATAAAAAAAATAAAATATTTAAATTATAATTTATGATATATTCACCCAACAAAAATTTCTAGAAATAAAAACAAATGATTTTACTAGTTGATTTGAGATAAGGTGGACATTTAGAGCTCATTGAGCTTTATTGGGGCATTACACAAATGCCTTATTATTTTAATGTGTTTTAATTTTGTCTCTTAAATTTACAAGTCTTAAATTTTATTCTTTATCGGTTTAAGTGGTAAAATGGTCAAAAATGCCCAAGGCATAAGTTTCACAAAAATCACAAAAAAAGTTTCTCGGAGTATAAGTTTTTGCGCAAGTTATGGATTAAGACATAAGTGCTATGTTATATTTCAGGCGTAAAGTTAAGTGGCGTGAGCTTGTAAAATAGAGGGAAACTTGTGCTTAAGGGTAGAAGTTTAGTAGCATGAACTTTTTGTCTTCTAGGGCTAATCTATATTTCTGAATTTTGTTTATCGCATGTTTTCTTAAAAAATATTAGAATATTGAAAATTATTCAAATTAAAAGAGAGTGACAAATAAAATAAAATATTTTATTTTTTTTGAAAAAATTAATTTAAAAACTTAAAAGATCTATTTCACTAAACATTTTGACATTTTATGGTAAAACTTTTGACTTTGTGTCTGAATCACTCTTGCTTTAACGAAGAGTCGCAAATTTTATAAAATAGTTGCGACCTGCCTTAGTTATTCTCAAACTCTTGTTAACCTTCTGTTTACGCCTTTTTCTGTTTAACCTCTTGCCGTTCTATATTTAAAATAAATAAATCCTCTTTGGCGTTTTGGTTAATTTGGGTCTACATGCACGCCTATGTTTATCCCATCGCATAGCTTAAAGCTTATTAATTTGGAGACGCTCTGCTGCCGCAACTATCGAGGCCAAGTCCATTGGAATTAATTATTTGTATAAATAATAATGATAAATGATGTCAAGACAGCTACTTGGAGATAATGCACAAAGCTGTTGGAAACACTATTTTAGGTTTCTTTTTTTCGCCTCCCGGAGAGGTCCAACTTTTATTTTTTCAAATTCACAATTTCAAAAGTTAGAAGGTGGAGAGTGATTATCATTGACAATTAAATACTCTTGTTTTATTTTAAGTATTTTCATTATACCTTTTTTGTTTTAATTTGGTACAATTTTGACTAATATTTTAGCATTATATATATTTTTATTATCTTCATATGAGAAAAATTATAATTTATATTACTTTCAATATAATTGATTAGTTGTTTATATATTCTAAATTTTAATTTAAAATAATAAAATTAATTTAATTAAATTTACTTTTAAAAAATAAGTCAAAATTGACTCTCAAAAAATGAAACATGACATCCCGACTTCTGAACATATATTCAGAATTAAATTGATGAATTCTAATGAAAGTATCCGACATACGACTAGGTGAGGTGGAGAAGATGAGAATGAAGAGAGACAGCAAAATTTAAGAGATGTGGAGGAAGGGTCGATAGGGATGACGAAGAGTCGATCCGTCTTTTACAAACAAACTTACTTGTCACATCTTCTTTAATAATATAATAATAATGGCTCTTGGATGGTACCAAATATTGGTTTACTATTAGTTATTGACCCACTTCATCCCATTCATTACTCTCTCCAACAAAGTGGATAATTAATCAGCACAAGACTTGGAGGAATAAAAGCAACAATTTTGCCTGCTTAGTCGAACCTTCACGAAACTGAAGTGAACAAGTTATCTCTTATTAGAATTGTGTACCACACATGAGTACCTAATAAACTATTTAACCAAATTGTTCTAAGCTCCATGCTAAAACTACTATTTCTTTTGTCACAAAATAGTTTTTTTTTACTGCAATAAAGTAAAAATCGACACAAGAAATCGAAAACTGAAAGCAATTAAAAATTAATTACAATCAGAAGCAGTGTTGAAAAATAAGGTAATAATTATTCAGATTAAGAACCTAATAGAAGAATCAAACTATTGGAATATTAATTATCTCTGGCACAAGTTCAATAAGCAAAAGTTCAAAGAGAAATAAGCATTTTTCTGTTTATCATTCCGATATACGATATATGCATTAAATCCTGATCAATTCAGATCATGCATTGTAGGACTCATTATGATGGCAATGCTCCCAATAAGTACTTTTAATCCAGAATTTGAATCCTAAACCTTTGATTAAGGTTCAAGGTTATCAACCATCCTATACAGCCCATATATGATAAAAATAAGCATCTGAACACTCCATGAATTAACCAAGCTAGGCTGCAAATATGCTTTCATTTTATGAGTCGGGCATACCTACTCATTAAACGTCACAAACTTAAATTTTAGTCTGCCATGTAGAAAGTATTGTGTAACTAATTAAAATGTTAGTGATAGTGACCAAAAATATTCTGTTGAAGAATTAATTCCGAGATCGATGGAGATGATAGTGAGTTTTTGACTAATTTTGCCGACTTTTGCCATCCCAATATATTTAGACGGACCAACGTTTACAATTTAATGGAAATGAGTTTTGGACGCTGGGGTATTATAACAAATGGATAAATAATAGTGAGCATGAAAGTGAAAGGGGGAGAAAACAAGCAATTTAAGCTTTACAAATTTAACTACTCAACATTATATTATTGGAGGGTCAATTTCTTTATCCTCGTCTCGGTTAGACTTACTCCTACCAATGATACATCAATATGCTTTTGTGATTCCTGCTCAGTACTACTAACATTGATGAGGTTAATGCGCCGATTTCCGATGATGGTCGTGGTTCTCCAAACTCTCGGAGTTAGTTTTGTTGTGGACATTATTGTTGTTACCAAATAATTTTAGATTTTTTGTTTGGATATCATTGATGTGGATGCTTTGGACTTTGCATTTTACTATATATTTTGGACTTTGAAATATTAATTTCTACGAATTATGTTTATTATGTTGACCGGTGTTTTAAAAAAGGCGGGCCAAAGGTGGGTGTTTTACATAGCGGGGTGAGCGTAAGCCAGAGACCCTGAGACACGGGGCATAAGTATCACGCCCCGCTTTAGGGGGCTTGTGGCGGCACCTGGTGCCTAGTAGGACACAGACGCTGGCCCGGTGAGCCTAAGCACATACGGTGCTGGCTAGCTCTATCTCGAGATTTCTTGAAACAACGGGCTATATAGCAGTGCAGCCAAGCCGATACTCCCAGGCCGGCCAGGCCTATAGCCACTGCATATGATTTCAGCTAACAGAGGCCATACTTATAAGAGGGCTATGCGGGCAGACAGAGGCCACCATGCGCTCTAGTCATCGCGGCTCAACATAAAGAATCTGGATATCTTGTAATGTAGAGTCACCACTACTATCGGATTATGGCCCCACATTGCTTTAATCGAAATGCTAAAAAACTAAACAAACGCACGGCCTCACACGGCCGGCTACAATAACCACAAGGAGATGTATATAAGTTTGTCACGCCCCAGCAGAGGTATGATTGGCACACAATTGCCCTAGTAGGACTGGTACATGGCTGGTGAGCCCTAAGCACATCGGGTGCTGGCTAGCTCTATCTGATTTGAAACAACGGGCTATATACGGTGCAGCCATCCCAGCCTCAGGCCGGCGGGCCTATAGCCACACTGCATATGATTTCAGCTAACCGGAGACATACTTATAAAGAGGAACCTATACGGGCCGACAGGCCACCATCTTTGTCTAGTCATCTGTGACTCAATAAAAGAATGTTGGATATCTACTGGCCCTTGAGTCACCACTACTATCGGATTATGGCCCTTGCGGCCAACACAATCGAAATGCTAAACAACTAAACAAACGCACGGCCTCCACCACGACCCGGCACAATAACCATAGGGAGATGTATATATACAATGCAAGCCTCTATGAGTGCGATAAAATGGTCGATTCAGAGATTGTCACGCCCCCTCCACAGGGGGTATGGCGGCACCTGGTGCCCGAAGGACTGGACTACTAGCCGGGCTGGGCCCTAGGCACATGCGGTGCCTGACTTCGCTCTATCTCGGAGTTCACGGAAACAAAAGGGCTATGCGAGCGTAAACACGGCCTCTAAAACCCCAACTAAGCCTAAGCCACACAATGAAAGCATCAACGGCTAACCGAAACATTCTAATATCAAGGAACCTATGCCCGGGCCGACAAGGCCACCATGCTGTCTAGTCATCTGGAACTGCGAATGAATGCGAAGGCTACGTGACCCGGCAAGGTCACCACTACTATCAAACAATGGCCCCACACCAGCGCATGAAATGCTAACGGCTATAACAACAAACTACACGGCCTCCTGTTAGGCTCAATGACCACAGAATGGTATATAAATATGCAAGCCTCTATGAGCAACAATAGAAATGATCAGGACGGGGCCCCACGACCACACACTGTGTACAGCAAGGAAAAGAGAGCTACACCTCACGGAAATCGACTCGGATGGCGGGAGGCGTGACTCTATAGTGTTTGGAATCACGGATGTCGCCTCCTCGTCTATGAGTACCTGCAGGCAAGTAATACAGCGCCCACTTGCAAATAATTGGCAGTGTTGAGTATGCAAAACAATGAAATAAATATAGCTGGCTCTTGAATATAGATAGCATAACTAGCAATTATGAAATCTTGAATCACGAAGAAAAGCTGATAAACTGAATCCAGCTGTCTGTCTTGATGGGGGCAGAGGCGTGCCTGTAGACGCGATGGCCTGTTGTCTGTTAACTAATATATAGCACATACATAGATATACAAGTAGCAAGCAAGAGCCAATACGAACCCCCAATGGGATGGCGCCAAGCAAACCAAGCAATCTATATACCCTACCCGGAATAAAACCAGCCAAAATAAGTCATTCCACTCATCTGCTCACTAGGAACTCTCTCTGAAGCCATGGGTCTAGCAGACATATTTCAACCATAAATAGCAGGTGTCTGGTCGGAGGACCCTCTGTCCCAAATATCACATGTCAGTTAAGTGCATTTCTGGACCTCAGCTCAGCAGAGGCTGTCATGTGAAGGCAGTACACATTTCTGGACACAAACTCAACGGGGAATATCACTTCGACGGTACCACGGACACAACTCAACAAAGTTGTGGTCTTGTAGTCTTTGATCGGGGCCCGATAGCGGGCTGCCATGTCGTCCAAGTTTGGGGCGGCATACCACTCCTTGGGTAATTAGACCCACCCGGCTCGGTGGGTGACACGATTACCAACCCAGGAGTGGCAGGGACGCTCAATAAGGGGCCCTCCATCGCCACATCAAGTCTCAACAAATGAAATAGCACATATATAAATAGCAAGCATGTATAAGCTGAAAAAATTTATAGAAATCAGTTTCTTATTAAGTCTCTTTACGTACTATCTTGATTCTTTCTGATTATACTGATTCTGTAATCTTTATTTAACTGTTGACTAATCTGTAGCAGGATACTATACATCTTGAATGAGCTGTCTAATAGCCAATATCTAAATCTGTCTGAATAGCTGTCTTGTAGCCATAATCTTTGTCTGTCCTATACGATTTTACTTTACTAACTTATTAAGTCTGTTCTTTTTATTCTATTGTCTTACTAATCATACAATAGGCTATACTGAATCTGGAATGCTAACTTTCCATTTGGCGTATGCTTTTCTATCACTGACAAAATTCGATCACGACAACGCCTTGATTTACTAAACTTACTCAATACTCGATACATTCAACTCCGAGAGTTCAAATTCGGAGTTTACTATGATTTATACGACTAAAACCTCTAATTGCCGAGGAGACTGCTTTACATACCTTAACCTCGGGTTGTTCCATTTGTCCGGACACATTCCAGTCAGTGCTCAAATATTCCCAAGCTGCATTCATATACACATCAGTAGTACTAAATACAACACTATTGAAGGGCGATGTCACTTTCGATATATTTATAGCCTAAACTTAGGCATCTAAGACAGTCAAGCACCTCTTTTGAGGTCCGGAAGGGAGAAGTATTCACTTTTACATCTAAGACACATAGATACTAGTTTGGAGCAATTCTACTTACATAGTCAGGCAACTTCCAGGCAGAGTTCCATTAGCGTATTATGAGGAAACAAAATCATGGGAATACTCCCTCTTCATCACTTGGTACCTCGAGTTAATTTAGATTTGAATGTTTGGCAGTGTGTCAGGACGATATTTTATTCCCTTCCTCTCTGTTCTAAGATTAAAATTTTCATAGAGAAATTTAATCAATTAAAAAATGAAGTGGGGCTTTATATGGTTGGGACTTATAAAGTACCATTGAGAATGCGATTTTATAAGTCGCATTCTGGAATGCAATTTATAAGTAGCATTTTGCCTTGCGACCTTGACATGCGCTTATCGATCTTTCCTAGGGCCTTTTTCTAGCATGTATGGCTTTCAAATACTCTTAACCAACGAATGGGCCATCTGAGCCCGACCTACCCATACTATACAATAAAAGAAAATGAACTACACCTACGAATATCAAGCTCAGGATGAGGGCGTGGCTCTGTTTGTTTGAATCTGAGATCGCCTCCTCGTCTATGACCTACCTTACCGTGGCTACAGCGCCCCAATGGGCGTGTTCAGTACCACTAATGAGTAGCTGGCTCAGCGGGCCGGCGAATGAATAACGCAAACAGCAGCTCAACAATGGCGAGATATTGTAGTCTGTAAGAGCGGAGTGTAAGGCTGAATCGGACTTTCTGTATTGTGATAGGGCGGAGCGTACCTGTGGACGTGGCGTCTGCTATCTATTATCCATATATAACATATAAATACATATATATAGCAAGCAAGAACCAATACCAACCCCGTAAGCCGGATGTTTTAACTAATCAAACAATCTATATACCCCTGCCGGGTCAAAACCAACCAAAATAAGTCACTCCGCTCATCACAACTACGAGCACCTCTGCGGCCCCCTGGGTCTCGATAGGAGCTATGGCCTCCGATATAAATAAGCGTATGCAGTCAGGAGGATCTGTCTTTATGTCTATAGCTATGCTTCATGTAAGAAATCCTTTCACTTGGGGCGCATGCGCTGTAGGGCAAAGCTGTCTGCTAATGCAGTCTGACCTGATGTGAGCTTCATCCCATCTTTGTCCCCTCTGCGGGGACGGCATGCCCTCCTTGGAGTAGCGTAAGCCCACCCGCTCGGTGGGCGACCACAGTACCAACCCGGGGCGCGAGGACGCTCAAAGGGCCCTCTCACGACACAATCAATTATCAACAATAATAATCCATATATAGCAGCATGCTTAAAGCTGAAAAATACTATCTGTATTGATTTCTTATTCAGACTCTTTCATTGTTATCTGCCTTAATTCTCATACGCTTTATCTTTGAATGGGATATTTATCATTGCATGTTGTCTGTAAGATACTATCTATTTCATATGGCTATCTGTGTAAGATATCATCTGACTGTATGGCTATACTGTAGACAAAGATACTATCGTTACTTTGCCCTGCTTTATTAAGATATATATCATATTATTCTAAAACATGCTTCTTCAAACACATCTTTGAGGCTATGCGAGTACGAAATGATAACTCGCCATTTGGCGCCGCTTTACTAACTTTCCAGACTGAATACGATAACAACGTAAAACGGAGTTTGCGAATCTGCATAAAACTCAATATTCAACTCCGGGAATTCTTACGGAGTTCTTGTATTATAATGAAGCAAATTACTAACTATGAGGAAGCGCTTTTACACATACCTTAACCTCGGGTTATCCGACTAACGGATGAAGCTCGGTCAGTACTCCAGCTATTCTCCCAACTGCATTCACATATATATCGATTAGAACCAAATACACAATATTACGAAAAGAAACGTCACTTTCGATATATTTATAGCCCAAACTTTGGCTTATCGAAAGACGATCGAACACTTGCTATTTCTCGAAAGTCCGAAGGGAGAAATATTCACTTTAAGATAGGAGCACATTGACACTAATTTGGAGCAATTCCACTTACCTTGGCATGGCTACCATTATATGACGATTAAATAGCCGTTCCACGAAGGAAACTAAACCAGTAGGAATGTCATGTTGCTAAATACCTCGATATCTGAGATTAGTTCGAGTTTGAACCACGTTTGACGGCGTAATCGGACGAATATTAGTAGGAGATCTTCATTTTCCCCTTCTCTCTTATTACTCTATGTTTTCTATTGGAAATTATAAGGAAATTTAAAAAAAAAACCGAAGTTGGAATTGGGACTTATAAGTCGATTCGAGAATGCGATTTACAAATCAGCATTCCTAGGAAGCGATTTACAAGTCAGCATTTGCCTTACGCGCGCCAGCTTGACGCTTGTCGATCTTTTCCAGGACCTTTTTCTAGCATGTATGGCATTCTAAACTCTTAACCAACATGCGAATAGGCCATCTACATATCCAAGAATTTACGGGGTGTAACATTCTCCCCCTTAAGACATTTCGTCCTCGAATGTAAACTTCTATCTATAGGTATTCCCAATTTACTCAACTTGTTTCAAGAAAAATTTCGGCAGAGTTTCCCTATGTGTGGACTATCAAACTGAAATGCGAAAAGTCCAATACGGGTACTCCACACTGATACTATAGTATTCATATGAAAGATTAAAATCGATCATCTCATTTATACATATACTATAGGGCCTTGCATAAAATAACAATACTAGCATACTTTTTGCCTAACTAGGCTTGGAACAAGTGAGGATCTCTGGTTTTCATATCTTATAGCCTCCCAAGTCATCTCCTCTCGGTTCTGTTACGCCATAGTACTTGTGGACACAATATCTTTAGTTCTTAATCTACGAATCTGTTTGTCCAAGATAGCTATTGGAACTTCTTCATAGGCCGAAGCTCTTACGTAACTGGATATCTGGTAGGACTTCTCTGGATGGGTCTCCTATGCATTTCCTCGGCATAGATATGAAAGGCGGATGAGCGGATTCTAATTACTGGAGGCAAGTTCAGCTCATATGCCGCCCACAGCTATCTTTCGGCAGATAAATCAGACCCGGCAAATCTTGGTGAGCTTACACTGCGAATCTCATCACCCCTTTCATCGGAGATACTTCCAGAAATGCCCAGGTCATTTATCTCAAATTCCGAGTCTCTACGTCGCACATCGACATACAGTTTCTGCGGCTCCTATGCAGTCAGTAGGCGTTCTCTGATAAGCTTTACCTTCTCTCAGCTGTTGAATGATGTACGCCCGATGAATGCGGCTCTCCCACTTCAAACCACGATAGCCGACGGTCACATTTCGCCGTATAATGCCTCGAAGGCGCTATGCAGATCGTGAGCATTAGCTATTATTATAAGCAAACTCAATAAACGGCAAATGCTCGATCGACCACCTCCAAAATCTATCACGCACGCTCGTAGCATGTCCTCGGCGTACGAATAGTGCGTTGACTTTGCCCATCCGTACGAGGTGGAATGGTATTCAAATTAATTTGCGTTCCCGGACCTTTCACAAACGACTGCCAAAATCTAGATGTAAATTATGCTCTCTGTCTAAAATAATAGATGCGGCTTTCAGTACAATCTATGTATTTCTCCGATATACAATTCGGCATAATCCTCGTAGAGAAAGTAGCTTTCTTTAGCAGCGAAATGAGCTGATTTACATCGGCTATCCCAACTATACTTAAATGGATCGTGTCTATATGCAGTGCGGGGTAATCACGCTACAAAATCCATGTTCTTGCTTCCCATTTCGAGAGGCACAACTATGTCACGAGTTAACCACTTTGATTTAAGCGTTCCGCTTTCTACTGTTGGCGGTTAGGACACTAGGCTACAAATTCGACAATTTCTCTTTTCATACACGGCCACGGTGGTTCCCTTAGATATCATGGTACATTTTTTGTTGTGGCGGAGTGAAGAGAATAAGCGAATAATATTGCCTCGTTCATAATCTGCTGGCGGAACCACGAAATATCTGAACAGAGGCGGCCTTTACATTGCAACACTTCATCCTCGGTTATCGAAATCTGGCGCTTTCCCCTGCTGAATTCTGTCCTTAAAATTTGGACCAAGTCGGGATCCTCGTATTTGTCGTTCTTTTACTTCCCACAACTAATGATAAGCACGGCGGTGTTCTGAATTACCGCTCTGTTGTCCTCTGTTTCTGCTACACGAATAGCTAGGCTGGCTAATTGATGTATCTCACACGACCAACTCGCGTTGCTCGCCGGGCTGCCAAATACGCCAAACTTCCCATCGATTTATGGCTAAAGCGTTTGTTACTACATTGGCTATTCTTAATTGATACAAAATATTCATATTTAAGAACTTGGCATATAGTGCTTGCAGTCATACTGGCTTATCATGCCGGAGAAACCGACAGGTAATCCACCGGTATAATAGAGCTTTCTGGCCTTTTGACCGCGTGCTAAGGCTGTTTTTATCTTGGGATAATGCGAGCGACCGTCTAGCACCTTGTGCCTTTATCTGATCAGAGGATCCCTGATAATGATCATGATCTCTAATAATCTGACTGAATAACCTTGCATAACTTCAGATAGCTGGGTTAAATGACCCAAATGCGAAGTAGTCCTATGATGCTCTAAATGTCCTACTCGAGCATGCGTAGCTCATGCATAGCTGGCAGTTTGTGGACATCATTGCTTTATTATTCTACTTGAACAACTGTAAAGCTGAGCTTAATCGGACTTTCTCTCAGGCGATCAATCTCTGGATCTTCACGGGAGTCTGGTCTCTTTGTCTTAGTAAACCTTTGTGCTAGCGGTATTACCAATTTCTTATGCCTTATGCGTATCCGCTAGATTATACTACTTTTAAGAGAAATTCTCGGTCTTATGAGCCATCAGCTAAAAGGCTGGCCTTCACTTTAGGGCTCCATATCTGAATATCTTACGAACCAGTTGATACTAGTCTGTCACTGACTACTGATGTGGACCCTTTCTTAGGGTGCAGTGGGTTTGTCGACTCGGACGGGTGGCTAACTTGCGGGGTGTTCCACATAATGCTTGCTAGGTTGACTAAGCTGACTCTACCTACAAGGCTGGGGAGGCGATGTACGACCACTTAACAGTGGAAAAACAATTCTAGTGTGCTAACCTCTGTATGCACAAGCTAGGTCTCTAATTACGGTTACGGCACATGCGATGCGGTGCGATCTTTAGGGATTCTTCCCTGTTAATCGGCACTTGATTGGTGTGGACCATCTAAGCTAGCCCTGATCATCTAACCACCTGATTCAGGCTACTAACTCTTGTAAGCTTCTGAAGCCTAGATCTGGCAACAAAGCATATCAGTCCATTAACTCAATAAGGCGAGAACTAAGAAGTTTCTATGGCTTCATCAACTGATCACACTTACATACCCTCTTCTTGGCCAGTGGAGTCCTGGCATGCGATCGTATATACTTCCTGGCGTGTCGAGTCTGAGTGATTGTAACCCCCTAATGGCAGCTACTCACAACATATCTGTTATCTGTATATATATATATATATATATATATATGTCAATAACTACGTACAATACATGTTTTGAATTACCTTAGTGATACGTAATCTCGGCATGCTTTCTTGAATTTCGGAGCGCACATGATATCTGCTTCTAGGTCTAATGATACCTCCTGCCCTCTTATCTGTTTCATTGAACTCATCCATCCTGAAGTAACAACTGTACACTTTAGTTATGGTCTTTGTTTGAAATTTTGCACTCTTACAAAATGGGGTCAATATCCGAACCTTGTGGCCTTACTTGGAATTATGTTGAGCCCGACATGTGAGCCTTATCTCTAGGCCACACTAGATTAAGTCTCTGTGTGTTAGTTTCTTACTTCTCCAGCAAATGGACATACCGCAGCATTCTGAACACTTAATCTTACTGTCTTAGCTGTCCGATCGAGGCTTAGTCCTTAACACGATATTCTCAATTTGGGGGTGATTCTAATTTCCCCACACAAAATGCAGTATTCTGCTTCTTCCCTTATCTCTTACTTAGAGGCTGAACTCTAGGGTTCAAGGTACCTGCCTTTCATTGTTAACAAGATTACTGGTCAAGTCTCAGCGCTCATACATCTTCGACTTGCGGTCGAGACCCATCGGTCGCAAGACCTCTCTATCTTTGGTATCACAACCGAAACCATTACTATCTTTGCAGAGATATATACTCATATTAGCATGTTATAGCGGACTTAAGCCTTTTCTGACTCAGCGTATTACTAGGCGTTCCATTACTGATAGGTCTTTTACACCTTCGAGGAAGCTGGAGTCTTACTTGCTCTTTTTACATACAAGGGCTCTTTACGCTCTCTAACACTTCACGGAATCAATCAGTAAGTCTTCACTTCTTTGGCAGTTTGGGCAACCTCACCCTCAGTTCTTATGCCCTTCTTTGTCTTGGAGATCAAAATTAGAGGTAGGAACAACCTTTTCTTATTGCAATAAGAAGCAAGACATGGAAGCGCACCATCAGATGGAGGTGAATCACTGCATTTCCTCTCTTTCTCACACTTATGGATGTCTGGTATTGTCTATTATCTTGTCAGATCTTATAACGTCTAACCAAATAAATCACTCGTATGTACGTTATGCTTATAACTTCCTATTCTAAGATTATAGGAACATCTCTTCTTGGGAATGAATGTAGATAAAGGTATCACATTGGAGAGCCAACGATACCTTCTCCTTATAGCACATCAGATTACCCTTTATTTGGCTGGTGTCCTCTTCCGCTACTATATCCAATCTTACTTTTGTAATAGGAGGGTGTTCTTCGTCTTGTCTTTGTATCGCAGCAAAGAATATGGTAATTTTTAGGAACTCAGCCCTATGCGCCTCTATAGCATGGCGGAATGAAGAAAGAGTAACCATCCTATCATGCCTTGCGACCTCACACATACATAGTATGTGGTGCAAAACACATCCATAGATAAGAATCTACTTTAGCACGGCTTGCGAGACTCCACGGACCACGACACTGCTACGATACCAAGTTTGTCACGCCCACGCCCAGCAGAAGTCCTGGCGGCACTGCAGATTACCTAGTAGGACACAATTTGCTAGCCCCGGTGAGCCTAAGCACATGCGGTGCTGGCTAGCTCTATCTCGGATTTAAAACATGGCTATATAACGGCTATAAATACGGCCTCCCGAGCCCCGTGGGCCTATAGCCACACCATGGCAGTTTCAGCTAACCCAGAGACATGCCCATAAAAGGGAACCTATACGGGCGACAAGGCCACCATGCTTTGTCTAGTCATACGCGGCTCAACATAAAAAGTCTTTTGGATATCATTATTGTGAGGCACCACTACTATCAGATTATGGCCCCACCGGCCAACTGTCCAATGCTAAACAACTAAACAAACGCACGGCCTCTCACAGGCGGCACAACTAACCGAGGGAGGGGAGATGTATATATACAATCATAGCCTCTATAATTACTAATAAAATGGTGAGGCAGACCTGAACCTACCCATTAGGGAGTGGGCATAAAAACCTGGCAAGCAGATCGAACCGAACTAATTCGGTTTTCAGTTTCAGTTTTAGTTCCAGTTCAAATTACAGTTTATTTTTTAAATTTCGATTTTCGGTTCGGTTTTCGGTTTTAAATTTCGGTTTTTCGGTTTCGGTTTAATCGAAATTTTACATTTTTTAAAAAAAAATTATAACTAATTTCAAAAAATAAAATACTACACCCAACCCCGTCTCAAAGCTCATTTAGAATTATTTATATAATTGATACATTGCTTAAGTTTTTTTACAAATAACAAATTTTATAATAGTTTTAAATTAATAATATAAAAACATTAAAACGTTACTATTAAAAAGAAAAAATTAAAAAAACAAAAAAAATAATAATATTTATTTAACAAGAAATTAGGGACCGTAGATTATTGAAATCTTAAAAGACCCTTAACTTTGTATTGGTTTTGTTATAAGGATATTAAGCATATGAGAAAATTTATTATCAAAAATTCAAATGTTATTATGTACTACTAAATGTAAATCAATTGATCCCGCTATTTTCTTTATTTAAAAAGTTAAAAATTAAGCTTAGTTGAATTAAGCTTTAGAATTCAAGCTTATAAAATAATTTATTTTGAATTTGAAAGATAAAACTGCTACATTTTAATTAAAGTAGCTCATTTTTAAGTTAAAAAATGGCCCATTAATTAAATTATAACCAAACCGAGATTAAAAAAGAAGCGGGCAGACTTGACCAGATTTGAAAAAACCGAACCCAGATGAATTAGTTTGATTCGATATTATTACTACATGAAAAACCGAAAACTGAACCAAAAACCCGAACTGAAATTTAAAAAAACTGAACTGAAAAACCGAATACCCACCCCTACTACCCATATTATACAATAAAGAAAATGAACTACACCTCAGATATCAAACTCAGGATAGCGGGGAGGTGGCAGGCTCTATGAAATTTGGCGAATCAGGGGATCGCCTCTCGTCTATGAGTACACACGATGCAAGTAATGCAACGCCCCAATGGGCGTCGGTACCACTGGTGCGAGTATGCAAGCAACTGAATACAACCGAATATGAATAACATAAATAGCAACTCTGGAATAGCGGAAATAAATTTGAATCTGTAGAACAGTGTAAGGCCCCAGATGGACTCTTTGTATTGTGATAGAGACGGAGCGTACTTTGTAGACGTGGCGATACGCTTGTCTATTATATAATATATAACATATAAATACATATATATAGCAAGCAGAACCAATATAACCCTTAAGCCGGATGGTGCCAGCGATCAAACAATCTATACCCCTAAGGAGTTCCAAACCAACAAAATAAGTCACTCAACTCATCTGTGAGCACCTCCTACCGGCCCCCTGGGTTTCCGGCTCAGGCTATGGCCTCTGATATAAATAACTGTGTGCAGTCAGGAGGACTCTCATCATATATCTTCATGTATCGAAATATATTCCTTGGGGCGCGTCACGCCTGGCAGGGGGCAAAGCTTATCTTGTATCTTGATCAGCCTGATGGAAAGCTTCATCCCATCTTCCGTCCTACTGGGGACGGCATGCCACTCCTTGGAGTGACGTAAACCCACCCGCTCGAGTGGGCGACACAATTACCAGCCCGGGCGGCGGGGACGCTCGAGGTGCCCTCACGACACAATCAAATCTCAACATCAATAATCACATATATAGCAAGCATGCTTAAAATGAAAAATACTATTTGTATTCTGATTTCTTATTCTGAACTCTTTCAGTGTTATACTAATTCTCATACTGCTTTATACTAATTCTGTGATCTTTATCATTTTGCATGGCTAATACGCCCTTGAATGCTATCAGTGTGGCTATACGTAGCCAGATATCATCGGCTGTATGGCTATATTGTAAGATACTATCTGATATTACTTTACTAACTTTTATTCTGATTATATATCATATTATTCTAAACATGCTTGCTAAACACATATGGCTATCTTGATGCAAAACAAATAACTAGCCATTTAGTAGCCTTTATAACTTTTGGGCCAGATACGATATAACAACGTAAAAAAAAGGTTTACTGAATCATAAAACTCAATATTCCAACTCCGGAAATTCTATTACGGGTTCTTTTGTGATATAATAGGCTTAAATTACTAACTAGAGAGCGCGGCTACATGCAACCTCGGGTTATCAGATAGCGGACTAGGCTCGAGTCAATTCTCAGCTATTTCTCCCAACTGCATTCACATATATGTCAGTTGAATCTAATACACCAATATTCTAAAAAGAAAACGTCACTTTCGATATATTTATAGCCCAAACTTTGGCTTATCGAAAGACGATCGAAAACTTGCTATTTCTCGAAAGTCAAGAAGGGAGAAATATTCACTTTGGAGCTAGGAGCACATTGACACTAATTTGGAGCAATTCCCACTTACCTGGGCTCGGTAGCACGACGATTACGCCAAACCAGATTTACGAAACTAAACATTAGAATGCTCCTTCTTTGCTAAATACCTCGTCTCGAGATTAATTGAGTTTGAACCACGTTTGGCGCGTAATCGGACGGAGCCAAGTAGGAGATCTTCGTTTCCCTTCTCTCTTATTACTCTCTGTTTTCTATTGGAAATTATAAGGAAATTTAAAAAAAACCGAAGTTGGGGCTTATATATAGGTAGGACTTATTAAGTCGCATTCGAGAATGCGATTTATAAGTCGCATTCTGGAGATACGTTTATAAGTGGCATTTTGCCTTGCGACACGCGACTTGGCGCTTGTCCGATCTTTTCCGGGCCTTTTTCTAGCATGTATGGCATTCTAAAACTCTTAACCAACATGCGAATAGGCCGTACATATCCAAGAATTTACGGGAGTATGATAAGTCCCTTGAATCTCTGGGCGTATATCTCACATATTTTTAATTTTATAATTTTATATTTTTTTTGTTTTTTTAATTTTTTCTTTTTTAATAATTCTGAAAATAAATTCAAATAAATCTCAATTTTTCTCCTTAGAAGTCCAAGTGGCTGAATGCCCCTCTATATTATTATTAATTAAGGTCGTGTGGGGTGTGTCTATTTTCTTTCTGAGCCTATCCTTTCTTTTTTTATCAAAAATATATGTGGACCCACTAATGATACTCGTGAGAGAACTAACCTGCGAGTCGCGATTCGCTTATGCGATGAAAAGTACTATCCAGACAGGAAACCTTTAGGGCATACGCTCGCTTGCTGTCTTGTTCTCAGCTGTGGCCAGGATCGCTCTTGACTAAGTCAGACAGAATAAGATTTTTTGAGAACATATTCCCCATATTCGGCGAGCCAAGGCTCTTTGGATGTTTGGTGTTATTTGGCATCCCTAAGAAGCTTCACCCACATTACGGAGAAGCAACTCGAGAAGATTTCTATCGGGCGTCCCTTGCCCAGAGATTTTAAGTAGATTATTGACACCCAATTGAACGAAACTAAAGATAAAAGCCTTTCGCTCGGACCAATTAGGTTGTGTTGAGCATGAATTTTTGTGTTCCACTTCGGATGCGAGACTCTCTCTTCTATATTTGTATTTTCCTTCCTATTGTATCTTCCTGAGTAGCCATTTCAAATCAAACA
The DNA here is from genome assembly GCA_018107945.1 of Datura stramonium. Taxonomy (NCBI): domain Eukaryota; kingdom Viridiplantae; phylum Streptophyta; class Magnoliopsida; order Solanales; family Solanaceae; genus Datura; species Datura stramonium. Next base: position 34,346 of record JACEIK010006881.1, read on the forward strand.
AGTGAGGAAGTCATAATCTTCATAAAACGGAGCGTGTGAGTCTAGCTTTCAATTGAAGAAGGAAGGGACGCAAAGCAAAGGCAAATATTATAATTATTATTGAAGAAAGATAACCAAAATAAAAATGATAATAATCGAAATAATCGATCTTCTGTAGTTCTTTTCACTACGAATCCAATGTCAGGAATTACAGTTCTTCATTTATATATATATATATATATATATTTCAAAGAAGGATAAAAATAAATATTGTAAAGTTATATAAAAATATAGATAAAGTTTGTGAGAGCGCCATTTATGGAATCTACATCACTGTCGTTGCGGGCTGTCATTAAAAGCCATTATAACATCATTGTCTACAAGAGGATTGGTACCAATTATTGATATATTCTAGAAAAAAATGACTACAATATGAAAATATGATAGCATAAAGTATAAATATTATTACATCAATAATAAAAATATTATTTATAAAAAATACTTTTAAAATAATTTAAAAATAAATATTTAACGCCTGAAACTTGTGCTTTTACTCACAGGACTTATACTGAGTGCAGAGACTAACACCTCTAGATCTACGCCTTTATTTATGCTAACGCATTTTTGGTACGCCCCTACCACAGGACTTCACTTCATCTTTTGAAAATACTGATGTTGAGATATGTTTGGACAAATGTATCTATAATACTATATAAAATAAAAAAATCGGCGGATTTGCGGCCCAAATGTGGTGGCCAAAAGCGATCAAGCGACGAAATAACTTGTTGTAATAGCGTGAAAATGGCCGCCTGTGACGATCATTTATCGCTAGTCTTGACAAGCGATAAGATCCATAGCGATTACGCTCGCTACGTCCACAATGATTAGCGGCAAAGAAATATTGATATTAAAAAGATCCAAGCGGCGAAATAACTTATTGTAATAGCGGAAATGACTAACACAATGACGATTTTTATTTATGCTAGTGTAGCAGCAAATAAGATGGTAGCGATTTTTGTCGCTATGTTGCGTGATTAGTGGCAGAAATATTGATCACCAACAAAGATTCTAGACAAAATAATGACGATAAATGAGACGGCTAACACGTAGCGATTTTACTTTGTCTCTAGTCTTGTAACGGATAACATCCATAGGTCATCGCTAAGTGCGCGGATTAATTTTTGTCTAAGCAGTTAGCTACGAGCATATCCTGTCTCCGTGTGTGTCGCCATTCATGATTAGTGACGGATTAATGTTATTTAGCGACGGAATTAGGCTGTTGCTAAATGCTGTCTTTGTAGTAGTTTTGATTTAAGTATATATTTGTGTGTTTTATATAATTTTTGAACTCTTGATTCTTAATCTAGAGTATTTGGCTTTATATTAATTCAATTCTTTGCATTTGCCTCTGAGTTTTTGAATTGTAGTTTTCATTTTTGAGAATTTCAAGAATCTATTTCATGTTTACAATAATTTATCTTTAGAGTTTACTATTGACCATTATTTTATTTTTGATAATTAACCAATACATCAAATAATTTATCTTTGAATGCGATAGGTTGGTATTTTGTCAATTTGTCTTTTGTTTTATTTAGTTTTTGCTACCACTTTAATTAAGAAAATGAGTGTATTTACTATAATTTACTTCATTTATAGGTTTATATATATGATTGGAAAATGAAGAAATCAAGTGAAAATAAAGTTAAAAATAGGTTAAATTGAAGCAAATGAGAAAACTGGTTAGAAGCGGAAAAAGTGAACAAAATTGTACTTCCCAAAATATTTTTGGTCATATTTTCATTCTTAATTTAGAGGATCTGCAAAGCATGATTTGGAAACTTATTATCATCTTTGGCCATTTATTTAAGTTTTGGGAGTTAAGTTCTGCTATAATCATTTTTGTCAAGCTTTTGGAGGTCAAAAAGTACTTAATTTTTCTAAAATTATTTATTTTTAAAATGAGATGTTTGGTCAAGCTTTTGAGAGAAAAATAAGTGTTTTTATTGAGTTGTAGGAGCTGTTTTAGTAAGTGAACTATAATAAAGCAATGACTTATTTGAAAAACTGCTTTTGTGAAAAATACGAATGAAGCGCTTTTCAAATGCTTGGACAAATATAGGTATTTTTCAAAGTGTGTTTTGCCGTTGTTGGCTGTGCAAATATTCCTCACAAAGTACTTTTTGATATATTTATCAAAATAAGCTGATTTGTGAAGTTTGGCCAGTAAGATATTACACTCTGCGGTGAAAATTTGGGCCTCTTGAGAAGTGAGTCTGTGGAATTAAATATTTAAGTGTATGTATTTTCTTTCAATATTTGAATCTTAATGTGAAAATATTCTATATAGTTAAGTTTGAACTAAATATATTATTTTCTTATGCAGCTGAATGATTTTTCTTTCTAATAAGTGATTGTTTTTAAAAATTATTCTTATTTTCAGAGAGTAATAGCTCAGAGGCTTGCCATTTACTTCTATTTGACTAAGAGAGAGAAAAAATCAAAATTAAGAAAATTAATTAACAAAAATTTGAGGCATTACTATTTCAGATTTAGACTCCTAATTGCTCTTACCTGATCTTTTTACAACAATATCCATTCAAACAAACACATTTATACAAAAATGAAATTTAATTTTGAACCTTTGAAGCTTTAACCATTGATGTCTATGGAGTTTTACGCACTTTACTACAATACCAACAAAAATGCAAAAAGAAGAAAAAATGAAGATAGAAGAAAAGAAGCGGTATTTTTTTAATTGATGGTCTAATGAATGAAAAATAAATTTTCAGTCAATAGCCTTCTCTATAGAAAATGAGTCAACTAAAGTTCACCTTGTTCCCACTGAGCATTCTTCCCTCTACCATAATTCTCCTATAATAATTTGCAAATAGATACATTCTAATTGTTCTCGGACCACTTCCTGAGCGGCAATTATCTTCATCCTTCTTCCCAATTCTTCCCTCTGTGTGAGTTCTCTATAATAATTTGTAAATCTGATGCGGCTAATTTTTCTCGGATAGCACACAGGCCCGTGAGATTTCTCAGTCTGAAATGTAATCGAAACCTAGACAGTAAAGTGGTATGCTATATTTTCAAGATTGGATTTCATGTTCAGATAAACATAATAATCTCGTAAGAAGTGGGCTTTTTAGTTATCAGGCCTATGAAGCAAAATTGGGATAGAGGATTCTAGGATCTCCTCCTTCCAAAATGGGGCGTGAAAGTTTCCTTTCATCGGCTCAATAAATTTACAAATAAGAAAAGGAGTTCTCGTTTTTAAACTCTAGAAAATCCCGAAATAAAAAGGAAAGTTTCCGAGGTTGGATTTTTAGATCAAATGGTACTAGTTGGGTAGATAGAGGTGAGTGAAATCTAACCTTTGAATCGATCTTCTTTAGCGGGCGGGCGGCAGGTGTCGAAACGAGCGGTGGTTGTTTTCTTTGGCTTATCGAACCCGGCATATGCCCATTCCTCCATTGATGACTCGATGAAAGAAGCTAAATTTTCCGATGTGGATTGAAAAGTTGGGGGTGGACATAGATCCTTGACCTATGGGAGTGTTGGAAATGTATGCATGTTTTTGATTTCCGATCATTGGAGCAATCTTCCACTGGCAGGATCTCTCACTTCAACCTCCACTACCTTGTTGAGAAATCGGTATCTTACTCTGTAACTTTGGGGGCCATAGTGAGCAGGGTTCGGTGGGCGCCATTTGGAGGTGCCAACGGACCCATCGGGCGTGTGAAAGGCCCAGGTAGTTACTTTCAAACAGAAAGAAAAGCAACGACTGGAGTGGGAGGTCGGAGTCGAAGAGGATTCCTCACTTCTCTCACTCAAGCCGTGCATGAGACTCATCTCACATTTTGCTAAGTGATAAAAGAAAGATCTCTCAAGCATAGGTTTAGGTTAAGCTCACGTGGGAAAGCTCGCCTAGGAGTAAGTAGCGGAAGAATTCCTCATCTGCGAGCTATTGGGGATCTATTCTCAGGAAGGAATAAGGAGCGGCTTTCCTTACCTAATAACATCTTAATCTGATCTAAGAATAAATAGGAGCATCTAGCCGAGTAGCGATCATTAGGCGGAGAAGAAGCCAAAGGCGAATATCTCTTTGCCCCCTCTTCAGTCAATGCTTTGACCTTTGTCTCTTTTTCCCTTTTAATTAGTTTTTTTCATGTGTAGGGGCACTTTTTTAACCTAATCGATAGTTTTTAGGATGAATCACACGTGGGAGGAATGCGCAAATCTCACAATGGTTTCAAACAATCGCTAGAAACTATATGAAGTGTATGGTTGGCAATAACGAAAGTTTCGTAGGGACTGGAGCGAGGCTACCATGAGACAAGATCTTCTTTCTAAAGAGATTCGTTGGAACTCTTATATGTCCAAGAGTTCAATGTTGAAATAATTTGGGAGGTTTTCTGACTTTGTCAGTGTCAACAAACAATTTGAAATACCTCGACTTTTTAGAACAGGTCCGAGTCAAATAGCAATGATTAAGAAGCTACTTATTTATACTATTTGAAACAGGTCCGGAGTGAGGGCAGTCGGTTCAAGAACCAAACCTATTTCCACCGACAAGCTCCTCAATTTTGTGGATCGTCCACGCTTTTGGACATACGCCACCGGGATCGTTGAGGCCCTATAAAGACGACTCTACTTCACTGGGAAGACGCGGTACTCATTAGCGGGTGCAGTAATGCATAATTCAGTTCCCTGCGCTCTACCATAGTCTACAATTATGCACATAAATTAAACTAAATTAAATAAAAAATTAAAATTCATAATTTCAAATCTTAGAAAATTATACCCAATTACAGTTTTAAAATTTTGTAATTTTCTCTTTTAAAAACTTCAAAATAGCATTTATCGGGGTAGATAGGCGTGGCGACCCAAATTAAAGACATGTGATTGACATTTGGCTACCTAATCAAAGCGAAGCTTGCTTATTTAGTTAATTTATGAAGTAGAATGGATAGGAAACTAAACTAAGAAATTTAATCAACAACAAATAGTAATGACATATTTAGTATATTTTCATAAATAAAGTCTAAAAGAAGAATAGAATGTACCTTGACCTAACTCCTATCTTTGTGCGACAAAGAGATTGTTTCGATAGATTTTCAGCTCAAAACGATAACCAATCAGAGCATGATAGAAAGAAAAAACCGATAATAAAATAGCAAGATAAACAAAACAAAAAACAACAGGTAATAGTGAAAATAGGAGAATAAGTTACTACATATATACTAACTAATGCTACTAACACTACGACTACCTATTACTCTTTCACTTTATTTTCGACCTCAAATTTTTTATCTAGAGTCAAGTCCTCGATGGTGTATGTCATGCATATAATAACTTCCTCTCTGTTCATCTTCGGTCTACCTCTATCTCTCTCTTAAAATCTACTATAATCAACCTCTCACATCTCCTCCAGCACGGTGCACCTTCTTCCTCCTCTACACATATCGAACCATCTCAGCCTCGATTCCCTCATTTTATCATCCATGAAAAATCCTCCAATGCCACATTTATAACATGCGTTCCTAGTAATCACCTCTTCCTGTTGGCGTTAAGTATTTGGTGTGAATTAAAAAAGTGGAGAAATAAATTGGAGGGAAGAGAAAGTTGAAAAGTTTCTTTCCCAATGGTAACAATTCCGAACAAACACCATACGAGCGATTTCTTCCTTACCCCTTCACTCAGATATTTGGCTATAAATAAAGGCCTTTTGCACTTTTCATTTTTTGGATAGAGAATTTTCAAATATTCTGCATATTTTCAAACAAACAAAATCGAGTCTGTTGTGAGATTTGTTACTGCTCTTAGAGTTCGATGAAGTTATTGGTGTTTGAAACCTTTGCTACACCATTACTTGGTGCTCCTTCGTTTTATCCTGGAAGGAGGTAATCCAAAACCTCGAGTGCAGTGGGGATTAGATTTCTTAAGGACACACAGTGAATTCTATGAACTAGGATATTATTAATTTTTTTTGCTTTGCATATTTGAACCTGAGGACAAAAACAAGGTTAAGGAATTTACATTTATTTTTTCTATGTTCCTCTATTTTCTAATTTTGGAGACTAAAACCTTTTTGATTTTCTACTCCATTGTTGGAGATTAAAATCTTCGGATTTTCTACTATCGTTGAGATTAAAATCCTTGTGATTTTATACTCGCTGTGATTCTTCTAGTTTGAAGATTTAAAAACTTCACCAAGCAAATCTAATTATTAATCATTCGGTTTGAAGATATAGAAACTTCTTGATTACTCGGTTAGTCTTTGTCAAAGGTTTTTCGATTTGAAAAATGGAATCTTCATCGATTGCTAACTTTTGTTATTATTGTTCAATATATATGACAGGAACTTATTGCCAGTTGCTCTACAAGCAATGAATCTCCTCCACCGTCTTTGTGCAAGCACCGACTATAATGAAAAGCCCAAAAAATTTTCTGCGTGACTTCAAGCTGGTAGAAGAAGATGTTCTTCTATTTGACCACATTATTAATGCAGAAGTTCATTAAGGAGGATAGATCGGTTCTTCGAGATCAACTCTCGAAAATAAACGGTTCTTGTTGATTGAGGCTTGGAAGCACTCAAATTTTTTGTGCAAGAACTATATCTGGCCCAATTGAAGGATGATCTATATAATGTATACAACAATATGGAGACTTCTAAAGAACTGCAGGATGCGTTAGAGAAGAAATGCAAAATGGAAGATGTCGATTTAAAGAAATTTGTTTATTAAAGTTTATGAACTACAAAATGATAGGTATGAAGCTTGTTATCATGAGTCCGAGAGCTGCAAGTGATAATTCACGATCTCGCTAATGAGATATAATTCATACTAATGTTTTTATCAAATGTATTATTTATGGTGCTAAAAATGAGTTGTTCATTGAAGGTTTGGTCATCAATGAAGCTTTTCAAGTTATAGCCATGATTGAAAAGCTACCTCCTTCATGGAGGGACTTTAAGAATTATTTAAAGCACAAGCGTAAGGAGATGAAACTTGAAGATTTTATCGTTCGATTGAGAATTGAAAAAGATGACAAAGTTGCTGAAAGGGAAGGTAAGGGGAAACTCAAAAATTATGGGGTCAAATATTGTTGAGACCACTCCGACTAATCCCAAAAGGAAGCCTTACGAACCAAATAATTTTCTAGCAAGAAGAAATTTAAAGGAAAGCGCACAACTGCAAAAGATTGGACACAAGGCTGCTGAATGTCGTTCTCCAAAAGAAAAGAAAAGTAAAAGGGACAAGCTAACATGGTTGAAAGAACCATGGGAGATTAATGACATGCGGTGTGCAGTGTGTGGGAAGCCCGCGGATTCGCGGCTTTGATTGGAGCCACTCGATATGTTTGTCTTGTCGAGAGAAACATTTGCTTCCTATGCCCTGTTGGACCAACAGACCATATGTATGAAAAATGCTTCCATTAAAGTTGAGTTGCTGAATATTTGAAAAGTGTCTGACAAGGTGGTGACTCTCAATAATGTCTGTCATGCTTCAGAAATGAAGGAAGAACTTAGTTCTTAGGTCTTCCCATCATCAACGGTTTGGTGCATTTCTTGTTTCAAGATCTATACTATAATAAGTAAGAATGATGTGTATGTGGAAAAAGTTACTAAGGGCCTTTCCAAAGCCCAGATTATTCTTTGTTGGCTTAGTAAATTAGCTTCTTCTTACTTGATTGAATTCAATGATTATAGCATTCCGTTTGGGACATATCAATTATAAAACCTTGTGTAAAATGATCAATTTGGAATTATTGCCAAAGTTGAATGCAATCATTAAAAAATGTCAAATGTATGTTGAATCTAAGTATGTTAAGCATTTATAAGTCGGTTGAAAGGAATTGAAGTCCGACTTAATTCACACGGACCATTTTGTGACATGAGTCAATACCATCTCGTGGTGGAAAAAAATGTTTCATAACTTTTATTGACGATAGTACGCGGTACTACTATGTTTACTTACTCAAGTAAAGGCAAACAATTGAAGCATTCGGGCAATATAAGTGAAGTTGAAATACAACTTAATAAAAGATCAAGTGATAAGGAGTGATAGGGGCGGTGAATATGAGTCTCCTTTTGAAGAAATATGTTTGGAATATGATACATTAAATGTCAAACCTTTGGCCCTTACTCGCCACAATCTAATGAGGTTAGACAGCGAACATTAAAGAGATGATGAATGCTGCGGTGATAAGTTTTGGTTTACCCATAAGCATGGAGGGAAAGCTATCATGGCTAGCAGAATACTCAATCGAGTGACCCATAGAAAAACGTCCATTATGAAAAATAGAAAGAAAGCCTAACCTTGATACATGAAAGTGTGGGGGTGTTTGGCTAAGGTACAAGTTTCTAAACCCAAAAGAGTTAAGATATGACCCTGCGTCGTTATTGTGTTTCATATGATATATTACAAATAATAAAGCATATCGATTTTTGGTTAATAAGTGGAAAATCCTGACATTCATGTCTACGGTGATAGAATCGGATAATGTTGAATTATTTAAAAATATATATCCTTATAAGAATTTGTGAGTCGTCTAGCAGAAGGATCTAAGCGACCTCCGGAAGAAGACAAAGGAAAGTATTCCTAATGAAAGGAGAATCCAAGAGCGTAGCGGCATTAGGGTTCTCTTCCTTTGGACAGATTTTCCTGCTGTTTTATTGAAAACAATAGTATGAACTTTTCAAGAAGGTATGACTTCCCGAAAACAATAACAAGAAAGAAGGCGGAGTCAATAGTGAAATTGAATCCATGATGAATAATCATACATGAGAATTGATTGACCTTCCTTCGGGGGAACAAACTATTAGGTTGTAAATGGTTTTCAAAAAAGAAGTTAAAGATGATGACACTATTAAAAAATACAAAGCAAGACTTGTAGTCAAAGGGTTTAGACAAAAGAAGGTCTTGATTACTTTGATACATACTCACTTGGTAATCGGATTATATGCATTTGGGCACATTAATAGCGTTAGCCGCCGTATACGGTCTTGAAATTCATCAAATGGATGTAAAACAGATTTTAAGTGCAAATTTGGAGAAAATTTGTGGAACATTTGAAGGGTTTGTAGTTCTACGAAAGATGAGAAAAAGAGGTGTGCAGACACTTAAAGTCATATGCGGACTAAAACAAGCTCCCAACAATTGCATGCAAATTTGACAAACTATGTTGTCAAATGGTTTCGGGGTCAATGGGTATGATAATCGTTTACATTAAGAACCTCAAAATAAAGTCTTCATTGTTTGCCTATATGTGGATGACATGTTCATAATGAGTAACGACATTGCTAACATAAATGCTACTAAGCGTATGCTTTGTGATTGAGATGAAAGATCTAGGAGTTGCTGTTGATATTGGAGATTAAGATCTACAAAACTCTGAAGGTCTAGTGTTCGGTCTCATTATATCCAAACAATATAAAAATAATTTAAGTATTTAGATTTCAAAATTGCAAAGACGCAATTGATGTGAATCTTGCTCTTTATAAGAGCAAAGGTGAAAGTAGATCCCAGTTGGACTATCCCACAGTTTGGAAAGTCTGATTTCATCATAAAGCTTACGATCGGATATAGCTTATGGTGGTAAACTAGTTGATACACAAGTAATTCCAGTCAGTGTGGATGGCATGAAACGAGTTATGGGGTATTAAAACATACTCAAAACTTTACTTTACATTACAACAAGTATCAACAGTTGTTGAGATATTGTGATGTAAATTAGATCTGCCGGATCTTGAAACTAAATCCATAAGTGATTATAGCCAAACACCATTTAGTAGAAGATGATGTCTTGAGAAGTCTTCCAAACAAACATGTATTGCTCGTTCTACAATGGAGTTTAATTCTTAACTTTAGACAAGGCTGGTATTTGAATGATTCAGGAATTTTCTAGAGGACATTCCATTTTGGCTAATAGATTGCACCAATATGTATGCATAGCGATAGCCAAGCGACAATCGAAGGGCTGGAAGTGTAATGTATAACATAAAGTCTGCGTCACATACAACGGAGACATAACAGATTAGACAACTTCTCTCTAGTGGAATTATCACAGTGACTATGTAAAGTGAAGAGATAAAGCATTAAAGGCTTTTTAATGATTTAAAAGGTTTGACACGGGGTATGTCAAATAGTGTATCTACGGGTCAACACATTTTGGAATCATCTATATAAGTGAAGTATAAATGTGGAGGAATTACATGCGGTCAATTCTCTGGCGGCAAACCGAGGTAGTGTTCATGGTAGAAACAGACAAAAATGAGAATATAGACGGTTAAATGATTAATTGTGACATGTTGTCTAGGTATACATCAGCTCTAACCGGTTCAAAGATATCAAATCTACCGATTGACCAAGTATATCTGATATATATTTTACTATGAAAAGTTCAAGGGAAACCTACTTATCGGATGCAATTATAGCTCTTACTTACGAATCACAGGTTTTCATGCCATTAAATTTTTTATATCAGCCATTCCCCAACATGTGAGTTATTGGAGTTAAGTGTTGGGTGTGAACTGGGAAATGAAAATAAATTGGAGGGAAGAGAAAGTTGAAAATTTTCTTTCGATGGTAGCGTTTTGAATGGGTACCATTTGAACGGTGTCTTCACACCTTCACTTGGTCTGACTATAAATAAAGGTCTTTTGCCTTCATTTTTGGATAGAGAATTTTCAAATATTCTGCATATTTTCAAACAAACAAAATCGAGTCTGTTGTGTGATTTGTTACTCCTCTTAAAGTTCGACCAGAGATTATTGGTGTTTGGTCTCACCATTCCGCAGTATACATTTATTTTGAGAGAAAGTAATTCAAAATCTCGAGTACAGTAAAGTTAAACTCTTAAAAACACACGATAAATTCTGTGGACTGAATATTATTCATTTTCTTTGTTTTATATTTGAATACAGGACAACAACATTCCCAACTAGAGAAAATACTTGAGAATGATGAACTGACTAAGCCAAATCCAAAACACTAGCTAGGCAAACCTACTAGTCAAATCGAAATATGTAAATAGAGTAAGGTTCTACATATATAAACATGAAATACAAGTATTACTTGAATAGAAACTAAAATATAAATGGAACTCCTATTGAAAAGGGCAGAGCTGAAGATGAGGAAGATGCACAGATTAACTGGTTACGTAGATAATTTTACTGAAATATTGTGAATGCTCAATTTAATTAAGAATTAATAATTATTTCCTCAACCAATTTTGTGTCTTACTTTTTTTTTCAGACAGTCTGTTTCAAAAAAAAATATATTATTTTTTTTATTTTTTTTATTTTTTTTATTTTTTTTATTTTTTTTAGTTTTTTTAATTTTTTCAATTTTTTGTTTTTTTACGTTTTTATATTTTTTTAATTTAAATTAATCACAAGATTGAAAAATAGTTCTTTATTTTCTTAATATAAATTCAGTTTAAATTAAACCCAAGAATTGAAGCAGAGGGAACAATACCTTTGCATGTGTAACTGTGGCTACTGCAGCATGGAAACCACAGTCACTACATGCATATGCTTTCACTCCCAACGTATCTGTCAATGTAGTCATATTTTTCAACTGACAATATTTTGAGTCAATTGTTTAAGAAGCAGCTCTTATGTGTTTCTCATAGCCCATCATCAAAATCATAAAGTTGTAAGTCAAACAAGATGATCACTTAATTAAATTTGCACTGGTGTTGATTTATGCCATCATACTAATTATGTTGTCATCATATTATCTCTAAGATGAGCGATTCAAAAACTTCTAACATGAACTTTTTATTTTTTCGGCATGAACTAGTTAAAATTCAAGTTATACCAACACTTTGATTTATTTTTACTAAAGTAACAATTAGTTATAAATATATCAATATTGTGGTATGCATGATTAATTTACCATGTAATAGCAGTTAAAAAATATTTTTCCTTTTTATAGCATATATATTTATGGAAAATATTTATTGCACATCAAATCAAATTAAAAGTGTGATTTTTATATAACACGAGTTAAAATATTTTTACTTTCTTATAGCATAGATATTTATAAAAATATTTACTGCCCATCAAATCAAATTAGGAGTGTGATTTTTATCTCTTCTAAACCAATCTGTTTCCTTCTACAATAACTCTTCTTCTTCATTAACTTCTAAACATTTATCTAACAAAGAGGCTGTCTTCTCAAATCATCAACTTCTAAACCTTCGTCTAACAAAGAGTCCGTCTTCTCCTAAGCTTCATATTCAATGAAATTTATTTATTTTGTCTTATGTTGATTTGTTTTTATTTTGTTTGAGTTTTGTATCAATATAGTATTGTTATCGGATTAATGGTTCAATTGTTTGTGAAATGGTTAGAAATTGGTAATACATTATTTTTTTAGAAATGATTTTGTTGTAGTCTTTATTTTGTTTATTGATTTATTGGTTGACAAGTTGATAACATATTGATATAGATTAAGGTTAAAAGTTTGTTTTCAATTGTTTCTTGTCATATTTGTTATTTGCATTATAGTTGAGATTTTATAATCTTTAAGAAATTAGTTTTAAATATTTTTATATGTTTCTTTTAATTTTTTGTCTTATGTTGGTATGTTGGTATATTTTTGGGTTTATTAATATTGATTTATGTTGATAAGTTGATTGAAGAATCTGCATTCAATATAATTCTAAATATTTATAAATCTCGCTATAATACAAATAGCAAAATATGTAATACAATAGCAAAAAATCAAAATATTAATATGAACATACTGTATATAATCAACTTATCAACAATAAATCAGCAAAATAAATGATTCTAAATGGTTGTACAAAAAAATATATTTATTTTGTTTCTATGTTTGCAAACAATTGAACCACTAATAATATTAAAAAATATTACATTATAAAAGCTCAAAAACATAATTAGCATAAGGAATTTTTTAAAAAAATAATCTATTTTTAATTTTTGTATTTTGTTTTTGTTTTTATAAATTATAAATTCAAACTATAAACATATGCAATAAACAACTCTAAAATCAAATTTTAACAAACAAGATACATCAATATGTAAACAAATTATCAATGATTAACCCAACAAAGAAACACGGAGTTATAATTAAATATTAAAAGAGGACAAAAAAATAATTGACTTATTTTAAATTAGTGTGCGACAGCACAATTGATTTGAAACGCGTAATAGTGACAGTAAGCATGATAATGAAAAGCAACTTATGCGACCGCGCCGAAAATGTGCAGTTACTTTTTGGCTTTTGTGATGGCTGAAAAATATAGAATGCAACGGTTAATTAACAAGTATGATTCATAGATTTTAAATAATCATAATTTTTAACTTAAGTCTAATAATTTAAATAAATATTTTTTTTTATTAATATTTAAAAACATAAAACTATTGTATAATTTTCGTAATCATTACTCTATAATTATTGATTTACACGTTGTTTCCCTTAAAAATTACATTTATTAAGTACTTTATTTACCTCAAAACTATACCAAGCCCAAAGCTGATCGGTTTTCGCACGCTCTTCAAGCCCGAGCACGTGTCAGCTTGTATACAAGATTTAAGTCGATTTGATATTTTAGTCAAATTCGTTTGTGATTCACAATTCTGATATATTATATTCTCTTCTTCATTTTATTTATCATATTTGGGTTTACAGTCATTCATTAATTTTAGTTAAATTTGAATTAAATTAATTTAATATTTAAAATTTAGTAGGCATTTCAGACATGCGTTTCATCTAAAAAAGCTTGATTTAGGATTTCAAATCATTAGATGAACTTTTCAAATACAAAAATTTGACCCACATATTTATATTTTTGTAAAAAATGTTTTATATTTACAAATAATTTATTTTGATTTTGAAATGATTTATTGTTGATGTTATTACTTTATATTTTTAGCATTTATAATGTAGTTTACTTCCTTCATGTGAAAATGAGCATATAACTCCATGTTTTCTTTTAAAACTTTTTGTTGAAACAATTTAGATCGTCATGTTGTATTTTTTTTAAATGACTTTTTGATACTGTTGCCATGATATTTACATTATAATTTTATTTATTAAATAAAGTGTATAAATTAAAATTTTAAATAATTTTACAACTAGAGTTTTACATTTGTAAAAAAAATGTTTTTGATTTTAAACAGCCTGGTTTTAGTAATTGGCATAACAAAAGTGTGTTGAAGGAATCACCTATGATGCCGATTGGTCCAAGCCATCTGCTGTGCTTGAATCCTCTTTGTTTCATAAATAACATTATATCAAAGTACGAAGGCCATTTAAGGGCCGTCCCTGTATTACCCATCTGTTAGACTGGTTGCCTTCTATTCTTTTGCTATCAACAGCATTTAGATTGCTTTTAAGTACTTTTTTTGTTGGAGCCCATCTGGTTCAAAAATGCAGAACAAGAGCATTGTCTCATGAGACTTTTTCTCAATGGTTTACTCATTTGGATTGATAAAGTTACCTCTCTTTTATTAAAGCTGTGGCAGGCGAGGCAGAGAAAACGCCTCCAATCCTCCATGTGGTATTTCTGCCGTCTCCAGCTGAGACTCATGCTATAGGCAGCAAGCCCATTATATTACCTTCAAGCTCGAATTTACCTCCAGTATATTTTTGAGTATTCTTGCTGTTCGTGCCATTTATAAGGCTGGTCATCTCTGTGGTGAAACTAGCAGGGTGTGACAGAAATGCTGACAGAAATTCTAAATCTTTGGACTATGATGATCACAGGTGTGCATGCGACTGATTAAGAGTGAGATTGGCTGGATATCGGAGCGAGGGCAGGATGTGAATATGAGTTTGTCTTCCACTAGTGAACATAATTTTTTCTTACATTGCCTGAGTTATTAATGACTTCAATTATTGGATAACTTGCAAATGGATTTTTGTGGACATTTCTGTTTGCTTGTGCAGCTGTTTATCTTCTGCAGTGCGGAAGTTTGGATGATGCACATGTTGGGCATTCGAGCTCTCCTCTGAAAAATTCGCAACCTGGTGCCTTAATTTTGGCTAAGCGCAGAATGGGGACTGTAGAAGGCCTTGAAGTTGTTCTCCGAGATGCATTACTGTGGGATGAATCCCGAGTAGTACACTTTGGTTGGGGTGCTTAATGCTTGTAGTGATTTTGATGCACTTCGAGAAGGAAAACAGGTGCATGGATATCTATTGAAATTAGGATTTGAGCCTCAAATGTATATTCTGACTGCATTAGTAGACATGTATGCTAAATGTGGTAATATAAGTGATGCCAGAAGAGGTTTTGATTACTTGAAAGAACCTGATATAGTCTTGGACTTCATGATAGCGGATATCAAGGAGGCAGGGATATTAGAAAGTGCTATGGGGTATGTATTGTAGAATGCTGATGGAGGGTGTTGTACCCAATGAGTTGACAATGGCCAGCATCTTAAAAGCCTGTTCTAGCCTTGCTGCTTTGGAACAGGGGAAGCAGATTCATGCTCATATAGTCAAGCATGGGTTTAGTCTTGAAGTTCCAATTGGAAGTGCTCTGTCAACTATGTATGCAAAATCTGGAAGCCTCCATGACGGTAATCTAGTCTTTAGGCGGATGCCTGCTAGAGACTTAGTGTCATGGAACTCAATGATGTCAGGTCTTTCTCAGAATGGTTGTGGCACTGAAGCCCTTAACTTTTGAGGAAATGCTTCTTAGGGGAACAAAGACAGATTATCTTCTTTTGTAAATATTCTTTCTGCTTGTGATCACATAGGTTGATAAAAGAGAGGGTGGAATATTATCAAGATGATGTCTGATGGAGTTTGGTATAGAGGCCTAGGTTAGAGCATTTTGCATGTATGGTAGATATGTTTGGTCGTGCTGGGAAACTCTATGATGCAAAGGAATTTATCGAGGTCAGCATAAAATCATGTTGACCATGGTCTGTGTCTGTAGGCGAATCTTGCTAAGTGCTGGCAGGAACTATAGAAACTATGAATTAGGTGCATACGCTGGAGAGAAGTTAATGGAATTGGGTTCACAAGAGTCATCTTCCTATGTGCTACTCTCTAGTATTTATTCAGCTCTTGGAAGATTGGAGGATGTTGAACGTGTCAGAAGGTTGATGAATATCCGTGGTGTAAACAGGAGCCTGGATGTAGCTGGATTGATCTGAAGGGAGTCAGTTTCATGTATTTGTTATTTGGAGATCAGTTTGCATCCCCAAATCGTACACATACGCGAAGAGTTATGGAGGTTAAACAGAAGCTAATGAAGATGAGGGATACAAACCAGATTTTGATCCTTGCTTAGAGTTGGAGAGAGTTGCGGACTGATTCCAGTTGCTTTTATGGAAATTATATTTTCTTTTTCTTCTTCAACCACCTTTCATGTTTTTTCAAAAAAAATAATTTTATTCATATCAGTTTTCTCGACCTGCAGAATCAAAGTCACTGGTCATATACCTTTCCTTCTGAGCTTGTTAGATGTTCTGTTTAATCCAAGCCTAATACTATACCTTGAGATACTGCTTTCTTAAAGAAAATACAGTAGTTCTATGAAATTGGTCATTATTCGGCAGGCCCCAACCAAATTCTCATCTATATTCACCCAAAACCTATGCGCTCTCTTGCCTCTCCTAGTAGTCAAATTATTCATTTGTATGTATAGACCACAAGAAGAAAAACACAAATTCACGCATGCATACAGCAATATACACAAGATCGATCTCAAACCTTTTTTGACCTCCCGAATGAATGGTCATTGCACTATCTTCCATGGATTCTTTGTTGCTTGACATTTCTGTTCAAAGTCTAAAAAGAGAGATGGTTTGTTGATGTGCTGCGCTCTGTTTAAATATTGGATTCACGTTGCGTTATATTTCTCGGATTCAGGAATGGTTTATTTGAATCAGACACTGACTACGGGATGATTGATCATTTTGGAAAGCCACTAAGTAATTGAAATTAGTGTAATTAATATCCTAGTAATTATAATGACCTATTTGTTTGTTATGTAATTGATGTCATGTTGGTTATGACGTAATTACAGTTACATTAATAAAAATTAGTTATCAAAAATTTATTATTTGACAAATATCTATCTTTATCGTATTGTCTCTCAAAAATATATTAATTAATAAATATATATTTCAAATTAATATCATAAAAAATAACTTAATATATTTTTCAAATTAATAATATTTTAATGTAATTAATTATAAAAACTAAAAAAAATAAAAAAAATAAAAAAAATAAAAAAAATAAAAAAAATAAAATATTAATATTAAAAATATAATGTCATAAAATTATTTAAAATTTGTCAAAAAAATCTATCAATTTTAACTAAAAATGAATAGCAAACAATGAGAAATAATAAGTCAATACTACTAAAGCAAATAAATTAAAATTAAAAAAACAAAAAAAACATTTGAGATAGTCAGTTATATGAAATTGGAAATTAAATTATGATTGAAATAAAAAGTGATAGAAAAAATATATTAAAACGACGTAGTATAAACCTTAGAAACTTACAGGGTGTAAAAATTCACAATTACGATTTTAATGAATTAATATTACCTCAATTAATTTTTTCAAAAAAAATAAAAAAAATAAAAAAAATAAAAAAAATAAAAAAAATAAAAAAAATAAAAAAAATAAAAAAAATAAAAAAAATAAAAAAAATAAAAAAATTTAGAAACTAAGAATTAAGAATTTACATAAATACCCAATAAAATAAAATAAATAAAAAAACCTCAATTATCAATTCAATTTCAATTTAAAAAAACAAAAACAAAAAAAGCAAACAAATTAAAGTGATCTTAATTACACCATGCAGTGTCTCTGCAATTCTTACCTCCCTCCTGGAAATTGCGAGTATAGTACACCTCCTCTCAATTACATCCAATTTTCTGCTAATATGTTATTACCTGGTCAAACAAACAGGTCAAACTGTATAGTACACCCCGAATTCAATTGTCGAGGTGCTTTTCAAACGGCCCTTATCATATCATACTATATTAAAAGTGTTAACGCCATTAAAGGTTGATTGAACTTTTCGTCCTTCATTAAAATATAATAGATAAAATTGTTCCAGATTCAATATGAGATTAAATATTTTTTCATTCATTCTCATCCAATCCAAAAAGACTTTTTCAAATTTTTTTGAGTGTTTTAAGTTGATGAATTGTAAGATATGCGGGTTCTTTTGGCTGTGAATTCGATTCTTTATTTTTTATTTGTGGTAGAAAAAAGTTTTGTTTTGGTTTTATTTTGACTAACATTTGAATTTCTATTCAAATTTAAAAGTAATTTAGTATAATCCATGATTTTGTTTTATATACATTATAAAGTCGTATAAATTCTCATTTACTATTTATAATTATTATTTAAAATTATTATTTTTAATTATTCTATCACCTTATTTTATCATAATAGTTTAGCATACGCTCTTCACGCGTGTCCCTCATAATGTAGAACACATTTATAAAAATAACATAAATAATATTTTAAAAGCGTGGAGATTGTGTAATAATATAAGAATTTACGAAGAAAATTATGAATTTCAAATTGATAAAATTATTATGTTTAAGAGTTGGATCCAATCTAGTTTCAGTTTGTTCTAATACTTATTTCAATGAACAAAAGGGCATAAAAATACCATTTTATTTAAACATAAAAAAATACATACAAATAATTAACCAATATTCAATTTTTTAAAAAAATAACATTATATATATATATTCTATAAACTTCAAATAAGGAAAAATTTAACACATAAAGTTTAGTTAATTCTAAATCCTATTAGAAAAAATAAAAATAATTATTTTGTCAAGAGTCTTGAACTCTATTTTAAAAAGGGTAAAAAGGTGAATGATATTTTATTACGAGATATCATACTTTAAATATTTAGTAATAACTTAATTTAAGACTTTTAATTTTATCCTTTATGAGATGATTTCAAGTCACTTTTTTCCCTCTTTATCTTAATTTATATGTTTAGTCAAACACTTCACATAAATTGAATTTCACATAAATAGAAACGGAAAAATGGTATAGATTTAACTAAAGAGAATGAATAACAAGAGCATTTAATTAGTAGAAACAGCTTAGTATGTTTGTGTTTCTATATTTTCGATTATACAATTTTTAAATAAGAAGAAAGAAGAAGAAGAAGAAGAAGAAGAAGAAGAAGAAGAAGAAGAAGAAGAAGAAGGAATTCATGATAATACATAATAAATTTATACTTTTTAATTTTATTTTTCATATTGTGATGGATAATTAGTTTGTTTAATAAATAAGAAATTTGATATATAAATTAACAGAAGTATAATTGATTTTAAAGTTTTAAATGTTGGGACTTTTAATATAGTTCAAATAAAGAAAAGATTTAAGAAGAGAAAAGGAAAAGGTAAAAAAAATAAAATATTAAATATTAAATTTTACTTTTTACAAATTAGTAAAGATCTATAATAATTAAATAACAATCAATTGAGAAAAATCGTAAATGACAATTTTGTCTATTGTAGAATCATTTAATGAAGGGCAAGAAGTTCAATTAACATTTTTAAGGACCTTCGTGCTTATATCTACAATAGATAATGCATTTTGTTAAATAGGTAAAATATTATGCATATTGAATGTTACATTAGTGAAATCTAAAAAGATATTATCAAGTTATTTCATCGGAAGATTATGTTTGCATCTTCAAACGAAACAAAATTTGTTTAAAAAATATTTTTAATTTTTGTATTTTAATTATTTGAATTTTATGAATTCTTAAATTTATGAAATTATTGATAATATATTATTGAAAAATTAAAAGCTCAAACATATATGTAAAAATATAAATATAAATACAAAATATATGCGAAAAAATTATTACCTCTTTGTCAATGTTAATCGGCAACAATTAGTTCGAGAAATTCTTTTGATTCCATTGCAAGATTATCTAAAATAAATTATTGCACAAGAGTTATGATTATAATAATTTATAATTTTATAAAAAAAATTTATTTTATGAGATGAATTGATTACTTTACTTGAATAGATAGACTTATATATGTATGAGTAGATGAATAATGTCAACTAGCAATAATACAAATTTTAAATCACATAATATCAATATGAGACTCAATTAGAGGATACTAACATAAGTATCAATATTAGACTCAACTAAAGAAGACAATTTAAATTGATTATTTTGAATATATTAACTTGAGTTGGCATAACAATTACTATTGTATTTTTTTTAAAATCAACAACATAAAAAATCATAACGAGAAAAGAAAAAGATATATTAACAGAAAACTTCAAAGTTTGAAGATTGAATCAAAGATAATGATGTTAAATTATGCAATTATAAATCCTTTTATAGAAGTGAAAGAATTTATAAATAAAAGAAAATTCAAAAGTATAAGAATATCAGGACATTACTATCAAAAGGAAAAAGAATATCATAAGTAAAAAAAAAAATTGTGTCCATAAAAGAATTCTTTTAAAGAAGAGAAGTTTTATAAATAGGGAAAAGAGAAATCAAAAAAGAAAAATTATTTCGGTGGTAGTTGCTTCTTCTTTTCTACTAAAATTATTTTTTTTATTTTTTTAGATATTATTAATTTTAATATTACATTATAAATAAAGTTATACATAAGTAAAATTTAATATGATAAAATAAGGTAGAAAGTTGTGACTATCAAAAAGAAAAATAAACTCGATGAAACTTTTTTTCTAATTTGCATTTTAAATAGAGTTATGCCATAAATAAAAGAATTTAATATGATAAAATAAGATGATGAAATAATTAAAAATAATACTTTCAAATAATAATTGTGTAAAAGTAAGTAAATAAAAGACAATTTTATCTATTGTGATATCTTACGCTTGAGAGGCAAAAGTTCAATCAACATTTCTAAGGGCATTCACACTTTTAGTATAATATATTTGATATCCATACGATCATGATAATACTTAATAAAGAAGTATTAAAAAAATATAAATTAAAAAAACTTAAGGTACAAAATTATCAAATGAATTAAATAATCATAAAAAATTTCTTTCGATTGACCAACGGGTAAACCAGCAAGACTAATGAAATAAATGTCAACGCCTCCCATAAGCATGTTTTCATGAATAGCCACTACAATGAGGGCTATCGCTAGATCCTTCCAAGTATGACATAATTTATCTACAAATTCCCCAAAAAAGAGTAGCTGGAATATTCTTCATCCTATTTGAAAAAATACAACTACATTAGAAAAATAATGACGTGAAATTTGTATGTTAATTCTATATTTTTAACTTACTTTACGTTTTGTGAGTCCATATTTATAAAAATACTAGTCTTACTGCCTTTCTTGTGTGAGTTGCACTTCTACGTGATTTAGGAAAGCGATCTTCTAGTACTCAACAATCTCAAGTGTAGAACACTTTCCGAGTTTAGATGCTATAAGGATTTCTTTCTTACAGAATCTATAGAAGGCCTGATGGTAACCAGATTTACTGAAAAAAATTTTCTAAATGGCCTACCACAGTCCCACAGATTTAGTCAAGGAACTCCAAGGCTAGCACTTTGGGGATATTATTCCCTATGGGCATATCTACGATCGGCTCACAAGCCTCATCCAATAGGTTGCTCTTAAAATTTGCAGCCAACATAAGATGTTACGACAATTAGCAAAGATGAGGCCCTATCGCGAGATTTGGAAAGTTTCTGCGAGCAATTTGGTCTACCTCCTTATAGGAAGAAGACTAATAAAAACCCCACACCTAAAAAGGAAGTCTCTTCATCTAGACCTCATGCTCCTAAGTTTAGGAAATCAAAATCTTATCCTCTGAAACATCAGCGTACAACTAAGAAGCCAGCTATTTGCTCACCCCAATGATGACAAATGTTACGGAGTGCAGCAGATGCGGTCATATCGCCAAATGAAATTCGCCAAAGAGTTAGAAATCTTAATACGGATCATTAGGTCCTCAACCAGTCTAGCTGACGACACCCAATTTTGACCTCCCCATACCTTATTTAGGTTGCTAAATTTTACTTGTAAATTTTAAATATTTTTAAATAGTCACAATATTTTTATATTATTATTTGTATTATTATTATTATTATTATTATTATTATTATTATTATTATTATTATTATTATTTACGTAGCCATGTTACCATTTTAATATTATGTTTAGTTAATTGCAAATGTCATTATTATTTTGTTATATTTACATGTACAAACTTTTTTATTTTTGTGTGTTGTTGTTGTTATTATTATTATTATTATTACCTCATTTTGTCTTGTAGAATTATTTATTTATTTATTTTTATTTTTACTTACTTACATTTATTCACTATTTTTATATATATGAAAATGTTGTTATTCGTTTTATAAGTAAATATTGATGAATTAATTTTATTTTAGAACAAATACAATTGTTAATTTTATAGTTTTATAATTTTTTTTATTATTTAGTAATTTATTAGTTACTAGTTTAAATATTTTTGATAAACTATATTTAGATCCAAATAAAAATGTGAGAACAAGTTTTAAATTCAAAAAAAAGAAATTGTCAAAGTCTTGCCATATTCATAAAGCCCTAAACTTTTTTTTTTTTTACATGGAAGAATATAATTTTGTCCTAAAAACCATTCTTGATGGGTGTTGACACCCATTTTTGTACCTCTTTTCTTTCATTTTATGTTTGAGCTTTATTTTTTATTTTCAAATTTTGTGCTAATAAATGTTACCCTCATTATTTAGTATTTTTCATACTATTATTTAGTCATAATTTTGAAAAATAAATTATTATCATCTTAACAAATTTCTTGAGAAGTTATTATTCCTTAAAGTTTATCATAAATATTGGTATTATTTTTTTTAAAAGAAGAAGCAGCAACAATTACTTGTTTAATAATATTTTTTATTGCCTATTTTAGTAGTATTTAAATAAAACTACATATCCTAACTGATTTTTTCTTTTTTTAAAAAAAAAAGGATTTTACTGTTCTAAACCTTTAAAAGATTTTCACCTTATAAGTTTTTTTTTTTTTGTTAAATATTACCCATATTTTGATTGATTATTTCTTTATTTGCTCCCTTCCCCAATCTATTTTTCTTTTCTTTTTTCACTTGATATGAGACCTATAAGCTAATGAACGGTGGGATTCCAGAAAAAAAGGTAGACTCTAGAGTAGTGAAAATATATAGTCGCCAGAGTCCATGCAAACATGTCTCTCCATTCATTCATAGCCATAGAAATATAAATACAAGCATCTCCATGAACTGCACAATCAGAACTTCTTTCTCTTTTACTATATTAGTTGATAGAGATTTTTAGTCGGGTTTCGTTCGAGATTTTAAGCAATCTTCTTTGGTTAGTTTCTCGTGAGTACTTTATTTTTGATACTCAGTCAAGTTTTTCTCTAAGTTTGAGATGACTATTTTGGAATGTTATTAAATATCCTAAAATCAATTTTTGATTTTTATTGGAGCTTTCACGATGACTACAGCGAAGGTATGTGTGTGCGTGTCTATATATGTGTGTGTGTATATATATATAGTTTTCTTTTTATTCTTTGAAGCACAATCTCTTAGTTGCTTTATATTTAATATAGAATGATGTGTTTCCCTATGTATTTTTCCCATTCGTTTTAATTAGTAGGTGTTTATATATTTATCTGTTAGTTTTCAGTATTAGGTGTCGGTTGCTAATTATTTTAATTTTATTTACCGCATACATAAAATGAATTGAAAATATTTTAAGAATATTAGCTACCAATGTCATATATGATCTAGGAAGGAGGAATGATAAGTATTAACAACATTTAAGTTCATGCGAATTTTCTGTTAATAAAACACTCTCTAGATTTATTTAATTATGTTTTGTTTTATGAATTATTGGTGTATAATGCTAATTAGTTCTATGTTTATTATTTTGTCTTGTTTGAACATACTCTTATTATTTATTTGCTTCGAGAATGAATAATTGGGTGGTATAATATTTACAGGCCTAAATCACTTTAAGGCTTAATTAATTAATATAATCATGAAAAAGCGAGATGAAATACGAATTTATTTCAAATTTTATTGCTCGAAAAAGAAAATTTTCTCAAATTTACTCTTCTTAAACATTTTCCTTTATGTGTGTCTATATTGATTAAGAACCTTTGTTACTTTAGTATTTAACCTTAAGAACAGACATACTTTCATCCTTGAATATCTTTTACATGTATCGCAATGAGATAATGTCGCTTGTAGTTCAATCACAGTGGAGGATTCAATGCGCGACGGACTTAAATGGAGTCGACGCCGGGCGGGGCCGTCGGGTACGTTTTGGGAAATGATGAAATAGGCAGGCTAAGGCTTCTTGTATGAAGCGCACATATTTGCTTTAGAAAAATAAAGCAACTCGTTACTCCGTCCTTTCAAAATTTTGTATGTCACATAACTTTAAAGTCTCAAAGGAACTTCACAACTTTTAAATATTATTTAAAAAAAATAAAAAAAATAAAAAAAATACAAAAATTAAAAATATATATGTACCTTAACTATACCACGATTTTTAAACTACTTCGTATTTTATTCATTACTCTTATATATTTTTTTAAAATTTTTTTCGTCTAGATCTTAAGACGTTTAAAGGGTTGATCATACCAAAAGATAGAATCGATGGGGTAACAACGTAGACCCATTTTTAGCCTTGTCACATCCTGATCCTCTTTTAACTTTAACTTTGTAAATTGCTAACTTATTATTTATTTTAGTATTTTTATTTCAAATAATTCTTTTGTCCAATAACCTTTAATTTTTAATTTTCCTTACTTATTAAGTAATCAATACACTTCAAATATTTTATTGGAAGCGAGCAGTGGTCTTCTCTTCTTCAACGCTTAAACATTTTTTTTTTAATTAAATTATAAGCTATTTTTAATAATATAAATTTACATGTTTAATCCACTTAGCTATTTTTAGGCTTAATAATTCATTAACCTTTTTTATCACTTAGTAAATCCCATTTAATAGAATCTAGGCGGAAACCACATTTGTGGACCTCGAAAGGTGCTAACATCTTCCTTTCGAGGTAATTAAATACCCAGGCTACGAGTAACTTAGAAAATAATTTAGCTTAGAGCGGTGCCCTAACGCACCTTGTTCGTTAGGTGGCGACTCTTCAACATTAAACCCTTAAGAGGCGTCACATGTAGATCCAGCTCTTCTTCTTGAGGAAAAATGAGGCGACAACAACATCTCTTACTTCAGAGGACTCACGATAGTGCTAATAATGAGTTGACGAGTTTTTAACCAAATAAAAAATAATGACATAGAATCCTCCCGGTCAACAGGAAAATCAAAATAGTCAACTCAGTCAATGTTCTCTCAAAAGAACAAGTCTTCTCCTAGAGGTTATAAGTAGCCTACATGATTCAAACAAAAAAAGATATCATCTAGATCAACTCAAAAGATTCTAGATAAACCTTCACATCTTCACTTAGCTTGTTTTCTCATCTACATAGCAAACACTTATAATATCACTGATGTTTTGAATAGAATTTCCTTCTAACAAATGAAAGCTGAGTTTTTCTCACGATCTCCAATCAGAGATAGTACTCCTTAAAGAAAAAATTCGACAAATCAAAGCTAGGCAAGAGTTAGACCCTGTCCTTCAACAATTCTCTACCATTTATGGTCTTCCTAAACAAATAGAGGTTGAACAACTAGCTCATGAAACTGAGCAAGGAGACTTTATCAATTATCTCTCTTGAATTTCTATCCGACAATGGCATACTAGGGTAACCTTAGTGGTCAATAAATCATTCATTTTAGACACAATTGCCCTTTTTGATCTCTTTGGTCGCAGGACCTCAATATTCCAATATCTCATACCAACTAAATACTTTGTAAAAACCCAAGAATGCCCTTAGAGCCTATTAATGACAATAGATTGAGGGATTAGCTACATGCTCTCTGATGTCGAAGTAGAACTTCCATAGGAAATTCTAAGTTATCAGCTTCTACCTTGTTAAAATGTTGGTGAATGACATAACTAATCCAGTAATTTAGGCACTCCTTTCATTAAAGAACTTATCTCATTTAGGGTCACTCATCAAGAAATCGAAATCAAATACACCAACATTTTTCTTCCTTTTAACAAACCCCCAGTAAGAAGAATCTTGTCTACCTTGAAGCATAAGCTTAGATTAACTTCCTCAAAAGAAGAGGTTTCTTTTCACGAATACAACATCAATTTTAAGAACCTCTCTTGTAATCCAAAATCAAGGTCCTTGAAACAATAGATTCAAAACCACATAGTTGGAAGCTTCCTTATGCACGACTTTGATGAAAAATAATTCCTGCAAAAGTTCGCGCCATACAAATGAACCATGAGCTAACCATCCATTGTCAAGAAGAAATCAATGATCTCCTTCACAAACAAATTATTTCTCCAAGAAAATTTCCTTGGAGTTGTGCTGCCTTTGCGTCAGCAAAGTTTGAAATTGAATGAGGAGTCCCTCACTTAGTCATCAATTATAAACCTTTGAATGTTTTTGCACTCCATTGGATTAGATATCCTATTTCTAACAAGAAAAAATTACTTAGCAACTCCATGCGCCACTTTTCTCAAAATTTAATTTAAAATCGGGCTTATAGAAAATTCATATTGATTCCAGTGATTGATGCAAATCTACTTTAGGTACCATTTGAACAATATAAATGGAATGTTATGCCCTTTGAACTAAAAAATGCTCCTTTAAATTTCAAAAAGTAATGACAAGCATTTTATAATTTTTCAAAATTTATAATTGTTTACATTGATGATATTTTAATATTTTCCACTAGTATTGATCAACATTTGAAGCATCTAATTTTTTTCCAATGTAATCGGAGAAAATAACTTAGTTTATCTAAGACTAAATATAGTCTCTTGCCCCGTCAATGTGCGTTTGCTTTCGAGCATAATATCCAACAGGAGTACCATTATCCCCATTCAAAGATCTATCTAATTTGCGAGATAAATTTTTCGGTCAAATTTTAGACAAGACTCGAAACTTCAAAGATTCTTGGGTGTATTACATTATTTATTAGATTTTGTTCCATGACTTGGCAATTTGCTGAACCCTCTATGATAGATTTAGAAAACCCCACCTCCGTGGATCCATCTTCTGGCAATATTATTAAGGAAATCAAATAAAAGATTAGGCATCTTCCTTGTTTATCTCTTCCTAGTCCCTTTGCATTCAAAATAGTGAAACGGATAAATCAGGTATTGGTTATAATATCATTTGACAAAAGAAAAAAATGGTAAAATATATTATTGCATTTTTCATGCAAGCATATAATAGAGGCACAATAAAATTACCAACAATTAAGAAAAAATTTGGCAATTGTTTTATGCATTTCAAAATTTCAAGGCGATTTATTGAATCCTAAATTTTGTTATGAATTAATTGTAAAGCCGCAAAACTTGTTTTGCAAAAGATGTTAAAATCTTGGCTCTAAATATATATTTTCTAGATGGCAAGTTATTTTATTTATTTTTTATTTTGATATAGAATATCAAAGGGGCTCCAATTTATTCGATTTTCTTACCAAAAAAGTTATACACGAAAGATCCAAATAGGTAGAAGAAGAAGGCTGATGAAAGTCCCCCATTGGCAGACTCTGGAAGGCACTCACCACGACGCCTTTTTACACCTTGCAGATAATATATATGAAGATGATGTAACTCTATAGCAGCAGGCCAGACCTAATAATAAGTTGTTGCAAACAACAAACAACAAACAACAAACAAATCGGTTGCTTTCAAGTGACCCTCAAAAGAGTGGCTATTTGACCATTTGAAAATATCAAAACTCCAGCAATTCTTGCCATGAAAAAATTCTCACAATCATATCTCTATAAAAGTAAAGTCATTTTTAACTTTCTAGTCCAAGGGCGAATCAAATGGGGAAAACGAATGCTGACTAAACAAACCATATCTACCTCATGGAAAGTTTTCACCTTTGTTGTGCTCGTATGTTTCAAGGATATTACGACCCTGACAAGTCCCAATAGAAGGGTGATGGTTGTGCCTTTTCTTCAAAATGTTTGTTCTCTTTGCGAGCCCAAAGCCATCATTTATTCCCTCTAAGTTGGTGGCTGTGGCAGCACTACCAAAAGGTGTAGAGGCAGAAAATACCTCTCGGAATTTTCTTTTAATTTTCCCCAAGCCCTTTTGCATTGCATTCTCTTTGAAAAATATTTTCTTCAAATAAAGGTTCCTCCCGCAGTGAACCTACTTGTTACAAAATCACAATATTTATTCACTCATCCATATTGAGCCCGAGTTTGGTACTCAAACCCCAAGAAGTGACTAAGAAAATGTAGCCTTCGTCCAGTTTCACATTCCAAAAAAACTCTTCCTATACCCAAAAAGTTCTATGAGTTCATTCTCACGAATGAGGTCTCACCTTCAGCTCAAAGATAAACAAACGCAAATGTTTGCTGCCCTTTACGATGTGGACTAACAAAATCTCACAAAAAGGAATAGGGAATGCATCAGCGAAATAATTTTTTCAACCATTTGAATAAGTTATAATTATTTTGCATTAATAGCAATGTGGATAGATGATCTGCTAAAAGCGACCTCAACAAACATTCTTGGTTTCTCCTATGGGAAAAACAACTAATCTCTGACTTCACTCCAGTAGTTTTTAGCAATTGGCCCGACTTATGTGTTAAGGCCCGAAATCCTTCTCCTAATTAATCCAAGGATGTGGTCTGTTTTGCAAAAAATGTTTGAGTGAGCAATAAATTCCCTTGTGCACAATTTTTCACAGGTTCTATATCCACGTGGATCTATAGCAAAGGCTTTTGCCTCCCACAAACTGGAAGGACAAAGGGCTTGCATGGCTAGACCTTCAAAGGTCATTCTAAATGAGTATAAAAGTTTGAAACACTCGGGAATCTTATGTAGCGAGAAGTGCTAAAAATGGTTAAAATTAAATTTGAAATATCGGCCCGGCGAATCTTTTTAAATATCATTTTTACAATAAAAATTCATTGCAGCTGCTCAGTTGTGTCAAGAAACAGAGGAGATTTTATCCAATGGATGAAAAATCTTCAACAAATTTAAAACTAAAATCTGACCATCAATCGTAGGCGTCGGAAAAATTGAAGTCGGAAAGGCGAAGAAGACAACCA
Organism: Datura stramonium; assembly: GCA_018107945.1. Taxonomy (NCBI): domain Eukaryota; kingdom Viridiplantae; phylum Streptophyta; class Magnoliopsida; order Solanales; family Solanaceae; genus Datura; species Datura stramonium. The sequence continues at coordinate 63,467 of JACEIK010006881.1, forward strand.
CATCAACTTTCAGTTGAATTGACATTAGAAATGACATCATCAAGAGACATCACCAGAACTTATCTCATGCATGCATCATCGACAAATTATTAAGAGTGATACTATGGCTTCTTGTAGCACTTGTCCTTTTTTTTCCCTAAGACATAGCATTTTGGCTATAAATAGCCCCCTCTGATTATTTGTAAGACATCCTTTTCTTGCACAAGCTTTTTCTCTCTCAAGGAAGACTTAGTTAGAGCTTGCTCCCTTTTTCTTTTTTAGTAATACTTTAAATTCATTTGATATTTATATTAAGCTCAATTTTCTAACCTTGCTTTTATTATTTTCTAACATTGTCCTTTTCTTTGACCAATCAATTGGCATAGCCACCTACTCTTAATTATTGCACTAATCACCTATAATTATTAAATTATTTAATATATGGTCGGCCTTGCCGCGTAGTTTATTTATTGCATCTTCATTAATATTCTTGCAATTGTAATTATTTTCTTTTGCCTTTATCCTTCTATTGTATTTTTTTTCTATTATTTTAGGGGTTTGCTTTCGGGCACTTGGTATTAGAGCCATGCAGGAAATTAAAGATTATTATTCATATGTTTAACTTACTTTTTATAGACATTTATGAGCATTGTAATTTAAACTATGTAGCTTGAATCAATTATATAAGTCTGTGTGAGATCTATCTTGTAATAAGAAGTTCTAAATAAAGATGGTACTGCGATCTTTTCAGATCTACATTGTAGGTAGTATCTCTAAGCAACGATGGTTGAATTGCCGAGAAGGACTTAGTGGACTTACAAATGGTTATTCATAACCTTTGGATCATCTAAGTGAAGAATTTCTTAGAACAAGACTGATCTAGCTTTTGAGTATAAAATGAAACAAGAAACCATTAATTTAACTTCAGTTCGACTATTTCATATATTATTAAGTTAAATACTTGAATATTTTTCTTTATATAACCTAATGGTCTCTTGATCCAAAGGACGGGAAGCATTAAAGTTATTATAGTTTTCTCCTTTATTTTTATGCGAGATCTCACTATGACGTTCTTCAATCCCTTCTCTTCTTCCTCCAAAAACTCTTTGCTTCTTCCATCTACCTCATTTCTTCCAATTCCTCCAATTCCAAGCTCAAGAAAGACTAACTTTTCTGGGATTTGGAGCAATCGTGATGATGGAAGATCCCTAAACATCCCAGTTAGCCATTTACAAATCTTTTCAAAATGGTCTTTAACAAGTGACTATCACATTTCGACCATTGAACAAACTATTCCTCTTAGTCAGATCACAAGGATATCTAAACTTCAAATCTAAAAGAACAACATATAAAAATATAGACGAAAGTATCTCCACTTGAGAATACATGAATACTAGTTACACTTTATACAAAAATATGGTAGAAAAAATATAAAAGATAATATCTGATGTACTTCAGACATACGATAAAAAAAACTTATATCAGTAGTTACAATGTAATAAGATTATAAATACAAAATAAAGATATTTATATTCTATATGTAAAATACATGAATTTATAATCATTATATACAACTAAAATATAATAAAAATATAAAAATTAACATATTATATACTTAAATGCTGAAAAAATACTTTTTCTATTTCATATATTTCAGTAAATAATAAATACATTAAAAAGTAGAAAACAAAAATTTGAGGGTAAAAAAATTTGATAACCTAATAGATTTTGAGGGTGTGAAATAAATATTTAGAGAAAGTAACATTTTGGATTTGCTAGAAATTGAGAAAGTTGTGATAGTCCCAATGGAATACGTTTTCTTTAATTATAAGACTTTAATTTTGCTCAAAACAATCTATAAATCTTTTTACCATTTAATTAGGCTAAAAATAAGGATGGTTGTAATTTTATCTTTGGTATATTTAGTAAATTATGATATTATTAATAAATATTTATTAAAATTGGTATCATCAATAATATTAAATCTTATAACTATTACTCTGTTGTAAATATATTTTCTATTTATGGTGAATGTCTATTTCTTAGAGGAAAGTTGGGTTTGTAATTTTGGGACCACGTTAGATTTTCCTAAATGAGGTTTCTTCATTAAAAACTCTCTTTAAATCCCTCAAGAGAATCTCAACAAGAGAAATAGAGCTTCTCTCCTTCTCTCTTTCTCTACATATTCTTGTTCTTTCTTTATTATTTCATAACACGTTATCAACCACCCCGAAGCTCTAATCTTCTTCAAGTTGGTTTCGATTTTTTCTATGCGAAAAAACTCCGAATTATATTTAGTCTCTTTTCTATATGAGGGTATCTTTACTATCTTTACCCTTTGATGAACTAACATGGACATAAGAATATTTTTTAGAAGCACTATGCAGATAATGCGCCTAATGAGTATACTTACGGTGAAGAGACATTTTCTGGTGTTTCTTTAAGGTAGCGGTAGACTCAATTTTTAAATGATTTTTCTTCTCTCATAAATTTCGTCAATTGAATGCAAAGAAATGAGTAGCACTGAAATATTTAATATAAATTTGAATTATTTATCTTTGAGTGTTCATTATAATTAATTCTCATATACACAAAAGTGAATATCTTTTACTTGGTAAGCTTGTGAAGTTTGAAGGCTAAAGTATTATTTCTCTTTTTCTTTTAATATAGCTAATCTTACGAAACTTGAGTTAGTTGCCCTTCAAAGTTTGAGCCAAAAACTACCTTTCATTGGTGATGGATGCTAAAATCCATATGGATGCAATGGGTGAGGGCACCATTAAAAGTGAAAACAAAGCATCAAACCAAGATCGTGCTAAGGCTATGATATTCTTTCGTCATCATGTTGATGAAATTCTGAAATTTAATATCTACGATTAAGGATCCACTTGTTTGTGGAATAGCTTAAGAAAGGTATGCCCACCTGAAGATGGTCATCCACCCAAGGCACGTATGATTGGATCCATCAAGACTATAAGTAATTTCATGAGTAGAATTCTTCAACGTTCTGAATTTTTTCTCAGTTGAAACTATGATGAGAGACAATTAATGATGCTAATATGATTGAATATGTGGTATTTTCAAAATTAATTGAGAGAGCACCGAAGAGCTAATGTGTTACTACCCGAAAGAATGAAATTATTGTAAGTCTCAAAGAAAACTTATAAGTTTAAGCATTGAAAAATGATTGAGACTATAAATTATGGAAAGATCTAATATCTTCATATTACTACAATTGAAGCGGGTTATAAATATTTATGTAAAATATTACCCACCGTTTTTATTTGTAGTCTGAAATATGGTATGATGATGAAATCACATACGAAAATGCTTCAGAGTTCTGAATAAGTTAGCATAACCGGTTGGTCATTCCGGTTCAAATGTGATGTGGTGAATTCACGTGGCTATATGTTGAAGAAATAAAAAGTTCTTCAAGAATTCTCTTGTGTTTGCTTGTTCTTGTAATAGAATGATCTTGATTAGCGCAAGATTGGAATTATATTTCCTGAAATTTTGGAACTTATAAAGGGTGAATATGGGCCGTTCACGCCATGTGAACCGTCTGCTATTATATAATTTTAATAGATGCATCTATGGTATGGTCACATATGTCTTGATATCAACTTGCAATTGATTCTTGCAAGGTTGTTTGCTCGGGTAAATTAGGCACGAGTCCAAGTATAAAATCATATTGATAATCTTTGGCTCATATCTAAGTTGGTTTAGCAAAATTGTATGCATCAGGTGCAGCTAAACCATTCATTATGAGAACAAAACTCCCAAATAAAATTTGATATGAGATATGTTTATTTAACATGTAGCAACACTTGGGTATTAAGCCAACAAAGTTCCCCTATCACAATTGGTTCGGGAGTCGGGAACCAAACAAGTCCGTCTAAAATTTGAATGATTCAATTGCTCCACCACAACGCACAAAGATGGGTCCCAAATGATCTCGAGGTAAATGTTAGTTTTTCTAACATTAGCGGGAGAAATGATTAGCAACTGAAATTTGAGTGTGGGATGAATTAGATCCTTGGGAAAAAAAAGTGAACTTAAAGTTCAAAGGATAAATTCAATTGCATAATATTGCAAATCAATTGGCAGATGTATTTGCTGACCCTATTTTATAATTAGTTGCAAATGCTCCAGTTAAAAGTCCTTGAAGGACAGAGTCTATGAGACGCCTGAAGCGTGATACACCAAACGGTTTCAAATATAGAACTCCTTGAAAAAGGAGAGGAGCAAATGATTAAGATAGTCATAATGATGAGGCGTGCTTTGAAGAACCACAAGAGATAACACTTTATAAAACCTTGGGAAAAGTTCAGGTACCTGAAAATGATGAAAAATGTTGAGATCTATTAGGTTATGTCTAATTTCAAACCATTAAATGATATACGGTCGACGATATCTTTGATACAATACAAACGCGCAATATTGTAAGATTGTGAAGATCTAATTCTACATCTATTAAAGCATGCTGATGTAGAAGTAATTATCAAAGTGAAATGATGCGTATTGATAAGCGTAAGCTTATTGGACCTGTATTCCGAAGCAAAAGATGTCACACATTTAAATACTAATGAATGTTATCACTTGATAAAATTTATATGAAAATCATGAAGGATTCAAAATGACTGAAGCATTTAAAAGTTTCTTTAAAACTTGTTCATAATTCTTATATGAGAAAATCAAATAAAAAACAACATCGGAGTTTGTCATACTTTATTTATGTAGATGACATAAACCTTATTGAAACTTTGATAGAGCTTCAAAAGGCACTTGATTATTTAAAGAAGGAATTTGAGATGAAAGATCTTAGAAAGATAAAATTATGTCTTGGTTTGCAAATAGAGCATTTGACAAATGGTATCTTTGTTCATCAGTACGCCTATACAGACAAGGTGTTGAAAAGATTTTATATGGATGGAACACATCCATTAAGTACTCGATGGTTGTTCGATAAAGCAGTGTGAATAAGGATCCATTCCGACCTCAAGAAAAAATGAGGAAATTCTTAATCCTGAAGTATATATCTTAGTGCAATTGGTGCACTAATGTATCTTGCTAACTTTCACAATACCTGATATAGTCTTTTGATTAATTTGTTAGCAAGATATAGTTACGATCCTAATAGGAGGCATTGGAATGTGATCAAACACATAATGCGATATCTAAAAGGGACTACCGATATGGGCTTGTTTTATTTTAACAATTGCAGTCCCAATCTTGTTGGTTATCTTTGATGCGGTATTTATATGATCCCACACAAAGCTCGATCTCAAGCGCTCGTGTTCATTTGTGGAGAATCTTTTGTCATATACTGGAGATCTACAAAGCGGTCTCTTGTAGCTACTTCATCAAATCATGTGAGAAAATAATAACTATTCATGAAGCAAGCCGAGAATGTGGTTGAGGTCCATGATACATATCATTAGAGAAAAATGTGATTTGAAATGTGACAAAAGTACCCATAATTTTTACGAAGATAATGCGGCATGCATAGCACAGCTAAAGGAGATAGAACGAAGCACATCTCGCAAAAGTTCTTCTACATGAGCTCCAAAAGAATGGTGATAACGTGCAACATATTAGTTCAAGTGACAATGTGGTTGATTTATTCACCAAGTCTACCATTGCAATTTCCAAGAAGATGATGCAATAATATCGGGATGCAAGATTTCAAGGATGTTCTGGGAGTTATACAGCGTTTGTACTCTTTTTCCTTACGAGGTTTTTGTCAGTAGTTTTCCTTGTAAGATTTTAATGAGGAGGCGACCAAAATGCGTATTATTAGATATATGTACTCTTTTTTTCCTTCTTTAGATTTTCCCCCTTTGGATTTTTTCTAGTAAGGTTTTAGCAGGCACATTATACAGCATATGAACCAAATCAAGGAGGAGTATTACAAATATATTTATACCTATCTATGGTGAATTGTCTATTTCTTAGAAGGACAGTTAGGGTTTGTAACTTTGGGACCAAGTTAGCTTTCCCTATAAATAAGGGTTTTCCATTCATTGTAAAAAACTCTTTAAATCCCTTAGAGAATCATTAAGAAATGAAAATTTCTCTCCTTCTCTCTTTCTCTACGTATTCTTATTTCTTTCTTTATTATTTCATAACATACTCCACGTAATTTTCCCTTTTTTTGGTCAAAAGACCCTAACCCATATTTCTCTTTTAAGTCGAAGCGCATATTGCTTGCAGATTTTGGCCCAACTTTAGGCCCAACTATACTTGTCAACTGTCACGATTTGATCCAATAACTGGCCCATTCCAAGTTTAATTAGAAAAGATCAAAAATATGGTGTGTGTGTTTGTGTATATATATATACACAAATATGGATTTTTGACATACTAGTCTATATACGCATTTCTTTATGCAGTCATAGATTTATATTATATATTTTCCCAACTACTTATATATCATAAAATATCCTATATATGTATATTATAATACATGGCCTCCTTCAAAATTTCATTGGTCATTTTCACAAATGTTATAGAGTTATCTTGTATACTAAATATATTGTTTATATCTCTCTCTCACACACACATATGTGTATGTGTCTTTCCTTGTATATTACTTGCATCTATTTTGGATAATATTGTTAATACGCAAAGGCTATTCTAAATCATTATCTTGTTTATTCTACATATATAATACCCTCTATATATACATACACGCACACTAAAATACTAAATTGTATATTTTGTATATCAGCTAATATCATACTTTTTTTTTAATTATTCTTTTTGGCAAAATCCTTTTAGCAAATATTCTTAAATAAATAAATACATTTCTTTTAGTTTCTAAACAAGGTTTTAAAGATTATCCTTCAATAGGCTCTGAGGGGTGCTTAATACTTTTCCCTCAGTGTAATCAAATCCTTATCAAAATCTCATGTTTTAAGACTTAACGAGTTTTTATGAAACATAAAATGATTTTCTAATTTTCTAAAAATTAGGTAGCGACTCTAATCTTTCAAAATCCGAGAGAGATTCAATCGCTTAAAGTTGCAAACTATTTTGAACCGTTCCAAAATGACGTTAATATATACCTAATAATTTTTAATTTGACTATTAATCATGCATCTATAGCATTTAACAAATATTTCTTTATATGACTTACGAGTTTTGCCCAATAAGTTACAAAAGGATCTTATCAAGTTATTTTCTTATGCAACTTTGTCTAGTAATTGCTTTATCATAACTAATCAATTTTGTACTAATATTTTCAGAAATTTTATCATAAAACTCTCTCAAGAGAGCCTTAGCGAATCGATCCTTTAGGCTAGTATTACTATTGTAGTAAGACATGTTAATGAATCATTATTTTCTTTAATATTTTTTCTATAATAAAATATTAATGAATTCTTCATTTTTAAAAGAATTTCCAATAGAATTAGGGGTGTTGTATTTTCTTCATGTATGGTTCTTTACTCAGCATCACTCTCACTACTTTGAGATAGTAGATTTTGTTATATCTATTAACGTTTCTCCCACAACTTAAATACAATGAAACGTCAATTTTGATATCTTAGTTAAATGTTCTTGGAGTCTATATTTTCATATGACCATTTTTTTATTAATTTCTTTACTCAATTCGTAAAACTAGTTTTGCTTCTAGGAACATGGTTTATTGAATCGTCGTCATTTCTAGAAACCTGATATTTATGTTAACAATCACCTTATTTTCTTTAGGACAGTAAAATAAACATCCTTTCATTCTCTTTTGGATAACCAATAAATACACACGCATTCATTCTTAATTCCAGTTTGTTTGTTTCTCCTTTTTAGCATATGTCTTGGATAATTCTATATCCAAACATGTCATAGATTAGACTTACATCAAATTAAAAGTTTTAGAATTATCAAAGGTACTGACTTAGAAGCAATTAGATTTAAAATGTAATTTTGCAATTCTTTTATAGCACATCGCAAAACAAAAGAAACAAATACGAATAAGTCTGGTAATCTTACCATCATGAGCCTGCTCTCTTTTACACCAATCTATCGTAGAGTACTTGGTGTGTGGTTAATTGAAATTTAATCTCTCGATAAGTAATTAATGAGCTCTTTAAAAGAGGTACACATACTATGATCATATACAGGTGACTTAATATATTTTATTATGACATTTTTTTTTTTCATTTTGCCTAGAATACCTTGAGTTTATCAAAGCATTCGGAACTTAAGAAGCATCAAATAAATATATTCGTATCATGAATAATCTTTTGTGAAAGTCACAAAATATTCAAAATTACCTATTACTTTGGATATTCATTTTACCACATAAATCAAAATGAATTCATCTAACTTATCATTAACCTCAAATTTAAATATGACTCACAAGTTGATAGTGTCTTCATTTTCACTGAACATTAAAAATCCATCATTTGACCAATCTTGAAGTTCTATCCAAAATAAATGACTGCTTAGCAAGTGTGAAGATAAGTTTCATTCAATTTTGAAGAATATTTTTCTTAAAAATATATTAATATTATTCAATTCATGAGAGATAATAATAATAAAGCTGACGTCCACACATCAACGTACCATAAGAGATAAAAAGTTTATCAAACTCAATAACACAAGAGTTACAAGAAAAATAAATTGAATATCCATTTTTTATTTGATTAGAAATTGAAAATAAATTTCTTTTTAATATAAGGTACATATACAATGCACTCTCTGAATTACTATCTTATCTTTGCCAAAGAAAATTTTTGAATAGTGGTAAGAGGACCAAATAAAGTCTATTGAGAATTTGAAATATTATACATTAAATAGATCATAATATGTTGAATAATCTTAAATACTAAAAAAAAGAAGAAAGAAGAAGAAGAAATAAAGATATTTAGCACAAAAATAACTAATAAAAAAGAATGGTAAAAAATAACAAGTGAAAATAGGCTAAAATGGATAATTTTTTACTCAAATTATCATAGAATGCTATTTTTTCATTATTAAAATGTTCCATATGCTAAATTGTGCAATTCCAATCCAACTAGGGCCATAAATCAACTAATTACAGACACCAAATATCATAGAAGATCAGTAAATTTTGTTTCTTGCGATTAGGAAACTTCAACATTGTTTTTGTATGTCCATCATGGGAACAAATTCCGGGTGTGAGATTATTTGTTGGTTTGTTTTTTTTTTTCTAAAAAAATTCCTTTATTAATTTCTAGTTTACAATTATTATGTCAAAGTTTTTTACTGAATTATATATCGTCAAAATTTTGATATAGTAAATGATATTTATACACGAGAAAGTTCATGACTAATATAGTAAGGTGGTGTTATTGAGGCCTGTATTCATCAAAAACAATAGCAATTATTATGTCAAAGTTTTTTACTGAATTATATATCGTCAAATTTTATTATAGTGATAGTATTTATCTGAAAGTTTCATGACTATTATAGTAAGGTGGTGTTATTGAGATAATCCAAGGTCAAGGAACGACAAAAACAATTACTAGATCACCTTGAAGAAAGACATTATAGACATCTATTTGATGGATATGTCATTGCCTAGATGCAACAATTACTAGAACAGTTCTCACAGTTACCATCTTGATCACAGGGCTAAAAGTTTCTTGATAATATATGCCCTCTTGTTGGTTGTAGCCCTTAGCTACGAGCCTGACTTTAAACCTTTCAATCTCACCATTGGCTTTGTATTTAATCTTGTAGATCCATCTGGATCCTATTGGTACTTTTCCTTCTGGTAGGATAACTATATCCTATGTGTGATTCTGTTCAAGAGCAGTAACTTCAGCTTTCATGGCCTTCACCCACTTAGCATCCTTCACATCGTTTGTGTATGAGGTAGGTTCAGTATAGGTAGACATAGCTGCAACATAGGATTGGTAAGTAGTAGAAAGGATGTCACAAGACAAAAAAATTGATAAAGTATAAGGAACATCACGACGAGCGGTCAGAGATACAAACTCTTTCATTCAGCAAGGTGGATGAGTTTCTCTTCTGGACTTTCTTAGAGCCATAGGATGATTTTCTGAAGACTCATAACTGCCTTGTACTTATTTTGGCATTTCTTTGTTGTTGTGCTTCAATGAGACTATTGTCCACAATATCTGTAATTATCGCAGAGTTGTCTACATTTTGATGATTAGTAACCATAGGTATAACAATTTCATGATCAACAGGATTAGGAACCTGAGAAGGAAATATAACAGAACAGTCTGCCTTGACATTTGAAAAGGGAAAGATGTTTTCTTTAAAAATTACATCTCTATTTATAAAGAAACAATTGTTAGTAGTGTCATATAAGATATATCCTTTTTGAGTTTCAGAAAATCCCATAAGAACAACAGGTCTAGCTCTAGATTGAAGTTTATCAGATTCTGATAACTTCTTAGCAGAACACAAACACCCTAATACTCTAAGATGTATCAAGGATGGTTTTCTATGATTGAGTTTTTCATAAGGATATAGTCCTCCAATAACTTGAGAAGGTAATCTATTTATGATATAGGTTGTTGTTAGCACACAATGTTCCCAATATTTAATAGGTATTGATGCTTGAAGTCTCATAGCTCTAGTTAACTCTAGTAAGTGTCTATGTTTTCTTTCTGCCACACCATTTTGTTGAGGTGTGTAGGGGCGAGACTTTTGATGAATGCTACCTATATTGTTAAATAGGTCTTTACATAAACAGTTTACAAACTCAGTACCATTGTTAGCTCTTATTATTTTAACAGTGACACCATATTGAGTTTGTATAAGAGTGAGGAAGTTCTTGATATGCAGAAATACATCAGTCTTCTATCTTAACAAAAATATCCAAGTAAATATAGTAAAGTCATCCACAATTTTAAAGAAAGACTTGAAATCATCAAATGTAGCAGCCTTATGAGGTCCCCATACATCCATATGCACAAGCTCAAAAGGTTTAGAACTAACAGTTATACTAGCCTTGAATGGTAATCTGCTTTGTTTTGTACAGGGACATATAGTGCAATTATTCAAAACATAGGTAATTCTCGAAGTTTTTTTTAGGAAACAATTTTTGTAAAACACCAGCAGACACATGTCCCATTCTCTTATGCCACAAACTAATATCATCTTCCTTGTTGGTCAGATGAGTAGAAGGCAATGCACTTTTAGCTGTTTGAGCTAAAGTGATGTTGCCTCTTGTAAAGTAATATAGACTATCAAGTTCCCTACCAATCTTCTTCACCTTCCCAATGAAGAGATCCTGAAAAACACAAAAATCTAAATAAAATTTGACTGAACAATTTAACTATCTAGTCACTTGAGATACTAAGAGCATATTAAACTTGAATGCAGGAATATAGGACACATTCTTAATACTGTTTTAGGATGAGATTTTACTAGAAGAAATATGTGATACATGAGTTATATCTCCATTTGGCAATATAACCTGTTTAGCATTAGTAGGTTTTAATATAGTTGTTTCATCAAGAGCTATTGGATCAAAAGTCATTTGATTAGTGGCTTCTGAATCTATAATCCAATCTACAGAATTTTTTGAAACTAACAAAGCACTACCAGTACCTATCATGTTAGCATTACCAGTACTTACCATATTGACTAATATATCACTACTAGTATCTGTCATATTAGCATTATAAATACCTGTCATGTTGGCTGAGTGGGGCATATTCTTCTCCTCTAACATCTTACATATTTCAGCATATTGAGATCGAGTGAAGCTTGGTCCTCCTTCCTGATGATAGTCTTGTGTAGTTCTAGCTATCTATGATGTGCTTGGATTAGATGTGGATACTTGAATACAGCTAACAGCCTGATTCAACTTCTCAATCATAGCATTATGAGCATTATGTGTGCTAGAACCTCCTTCTCTTCTTTGTCTAAATTTGTTATCTGGTGGACCAAACATGTTGTCACCCTGATTTTTCTTAGGATGATCAAGTGGATATCTAACTAGTTTATAACAGTCTATCTTATAGTAACCCTTAAACTTGCAGTAATCACATAAGGCATTAGGATTGTAATTTGGATTGAACCTCTTTTTGAAGTTTTGATTCCCACTATTCCAAGTATACAGTGTTGTATCCCCTGTCTCATACATTGCTTGAACTTTGTTGGATGCAACTCCTAATAAACCAGTTGCACTGGTTATTGTTCTCTAATTCTCATCACTCATGATCATGGCATATGCCTGATTTACACTTGGCACAGATATCATCAAAAGAATGTGACTCCTAGCTTGATTGTATGACTCATTTAACCCCATGAGAAATTGATAACTTTTGCCTCTATAAGCATTGGACAAAATCTATTGACATTTCACAATTACATCCAGGTGCAGGGACTTAGCCTCAAATTCATCCCATAGATCCTTTAGTTTAGTGTAGTACATATGCATAGACTGTGAACCTTGAACACATGTTGCAATTTTTTGATGAAGATTGAATGATCTTGCACCATCAACCTTACCAAATCCCTCTTTCAAATCTTCCCATACAGCTTGAGCATTTGTCGCATATACAACTCCACCTATCAGATTATAGAAGTTATGACTATAACTGATGGATACCATTTAAATATTTTTTTTTCTTTTAGATATTTGTACTTAAAATTTACTACGTACGTGACATTAATGATGATTACCATAAATATTTTATTTTTATTCATAATGTATTTCTTACAAAATATCATTACATAATATATGAGAATGATTGTTACAGAGGGGTAATTTCACAAAGAGCGTACCGGTTATAATGAATATCACTACTGTTATAAATAAAATGTTGTTATAGAGAAATAAATATAATATCACGCTTCGACTTTGATCGTTATGGACTAATACCAAGATCGAGTCCTAGACAAGCGGATCTAATTTTAACAGCCAAAATAATAATAATGAAAATAGCCCCCTCTTTAATGAGATTAAAATTAAACTATGATAATAAAATATAATTATAACGAAGGATTGTTGCAATGAAATTTGACTAAGTTTCAACGGCAACAAAGATTTTATGGCTGACTTACATTCTGATTAAAAAAAAAAATGGACCTCTCCTTTATTACATTATAAACAAATAAGCTATAGCTAGTGTCATCCATGTTACAACAACTCTGGTCCTCCAAGCAAGAAAATAATAAAAATAGAAGCACACGCAAAATCATACAAGTTTAATTAGTCATCAATTTCATATCATCCCATAACAAGACCATTACCTGAACCTCTATTTATTTACACTCAGAGCAATGCAGGAATAAGATTTGAAAGTTAAACCTATGATCTAAAGCAATTATTGCATCATTTTGTCAGTACACGAGAATTATTGTAATCTATGTTGAGCTTTCTATACATATATCTAAATTTACCTCACCCTCTGATTAATAATTTTGTCATAAAAGATTCTAGATGTGAGAACCTGTTTGACTTATAATAAGAATCCATTTAATTGAAAACTTCTACTAAATATTTTAAATTGTATTCCTTCGAAAAAGTATGAGTCTCTTCTGAAGCTTTCAGGTTACTGTAATAATTTTTTTTAACATAATAAATAGCTTAAATTTTAGGATAAATTTACTTCTTAAAGTTTAAATTTTTTTGAATTATAATTGAGTATTTAAAACTCTCCAATACTTAAATAAAAATATTCAGCAACAATTTCAATCAATATTTTCAACTCGTTTTTCTGCAACATCTTTTAAAAAATCAACATCCTCAATTCAACTTGAAGGATTAGAATTTGGTGTGATGCCGAACCTTTTTGTCAATAGTATATTAATTGCCGCAATAATTCAAACGACAAGTCGTTGTAGTATAGTGGTAAGTATTCCCGCCTGTCACGCGGGTGACCCGGGTTCGATCCCCGGCAACGGCGTTTTATTTTTTTCTTCTTTTAATTTTTATCATCCAATCCTGTTACCTCTATATATAATTAATTATACGTTAAAAAAAGACAGCTCGGAGACGAAATAACAGCAGTAACAAACGATTTACCAAAAAGGCGGCAAATAAACAAAGAGGTCCGCCATTTTAATACAAGCAAAAACGTGGGTTGGTGTCCAGTATCTGACATTTACAATGACGAATCATGGGAGTCCTCTCTTGTCAGGGACCTCCACTAGGATTTCTAATCTTCCTTCTGTTGTTCTGCTTTATTTTCCCCATACGTGTGTTTCTTGTCTATAACCTTATTTTAGTCAAACTGTCAGAAATCTAAACCTAAAATTGTCTTTGGCATTTGGTTCCTGTTTGTGTGCTTAGAATTACAAATATAGCTCTGAATCTTTCTGGACCACCTAAATACTAGAGCGAAGCCCCAACTTTTATTCTGAAGCCCACTTTCGGTAGTCCGGTCCAAATGTACTAGAAAAAACAACCGGCTTATTATCTGTTTCATAAGGACATGATAGTTCAGTAACCAAAAGTAGGGGCGAAGCAATGTCATTCCAAGAATTTTACTCCACTAAATAATACGCACACGCACAAAAATAATTAGTACCACATAGTTATACGATATAAATTTATTTGTTTCAAATTTGTATTTCTTCTTATATTTTATCCTAATTTTGTATTATTATTTTTAGGAGCAAATATATAAGAAACTTGGTTGGAACTCTATTTCTTATTTTTCTGTTGTTATTCTTTACTCTCACATAGGTGTTCTTCTTGTTGTATATAACTTGTAGTCAAGCCGGCCAACTGTCAGAACTCTACCCAAACTAGTTAGTGTTGCTCATTTATAATATACAGAATGCAGCCGTGAATCTTTCTGGACCACTGAAAATACAACAAATTAGTAAAGATGAAGCCCCAGAAGCCCACTTTCAGTGTTCTGGTCCAAATGTACAAAAGTTTTTTGTTCCATGGAAAAGGGGCAGGGGCATATGCACTCTTACTGCTAGCACTATCATTCTGACATCAAAAATTTTACTCCACTAAAATATACATATAAATCGATTCAAACTGAAAATCAAATGAAATGAAATGAAATTACAAGTACTTGATAAGTAGTGCTTATTAGTCCACTAGTTAAGCATGAGAATTTTAGACCTAGTTTTGGAGGAAAAAACTTACTTGGTAGATATTGCTCATGAAAAAACACAATTTAAATTATAGTGTTGCGAGTTTGTATTCTATTGGTAATTTGATTTCATTGTCAGCTTAGACTTTCCCACTTTTGTTTAAAAATATTCCCTTCATTCGCTTTTCACTTCTCCATTTTAAATTTTGCATGCCTCTTAGAAATAATAATTATTAATATAAATATTTTATTATGATATTCATATTAATTATTGCATGATCTTAAATTTTGAAAATGATTTGGAGAATAAATTAATGTTGAAGATAAAATAAAAAAAATTATTATATTTTCTTAATATATTAAAAGTGACAAATAAAAGTGAAAATGTATTTTTTGAAATAATGAACAAGTACCTAAAATTTGATGACCTGGAGCGGAGATTGGAGACATACCAAATCCTAATTTGATACTTATAGTTATATGATTAAGTGAACTTGGGTTAGTGTTAATTGGAAAGAACTCAAGTCCTAATGGCACCATAATTCACTGGATTGTACATTTCGAAGCTGTGTGGGATTTGATATCAATTAATACAAAGATTTGATTGTTGTTGCTTCATAATCCCTTTTTGATTACTCCTAGGAAGATATGTAACATCACACATTATAAGGACTAAGGAGGAAGTTTCATGGGACATGATATGATATATCTATAAGAATAAATAAATAAATTAAAGAAACCAAAGATGAAGGTTGCCGGAATAATAGAAGATGGGTACCATGTCTGGTCACGAGAAGATCACGTGCCAACATGTCCTCCTTTGTACAGTACAAGTATGTCTTTTTCTATTATGTAACCAGCTTGGAACACCTGGACAAACCTTGAAAATCCTCAAACACATGAGTGTTATTTAATCTTCATTGTCTCCTCTTTCTCTAGGTTCTTTTTCTTCAACCATCTTATGTCATGTGTTATGGTCCGTACTTCATTATTACTATCAAATTTGACCACCACCAAAAACACATCATTTCTCTAACACCCAATAAAAGGGGGCCCCTCCAATCACACACAGATTAATTAATCTTAATTTTAATTTATATTAGAAAACGGAGGGCTGCCGAGGAAAAGTTATTGGTAAGAGGGAAAGACAGAATATATTAAAAGGTAAAACCATTGTCCTGTTCTCGCTGAACATGTTTTGTTAAATTAAGTTAAACTTGGTTGGAATGAAGGTTATCATGTGAATTTAATTACTAATTTGCGGACTGTCCTGTCTACTGTGTGTCTCGTAATCTCAGTTCCTCTTTAGATTTGAACCCAGTTTATCTTAATATTGGATTCTTAATGATTGACCATATACTACAGCCTGGCTAACGGATAATTGTAGATTGACGAAAAAAAAAAAGCCACAATATGAAGGGAAAAACCAACAGGTTGTGATTTGACAGGTTACTAACTACTAAAAGATCTTCTCAAATTGATTTTTGAAAACAAAAATTTAATTATCTTAAGATTAATCTTTTTAGTGCCAAAAATCGAAAAAATATAAATGGACTTCTTAAGGTCGGTTTTCCTGTACCGACGTCCGGTTTGAGGCATTTTATAGTATTTAATGGATTTAAGTCTAAGATTCTATGCAATAATACCAGTTAACATACATTTGTGCATTCAAAACGAGCAAAAACAAATTGAAACTTCGTGGAAATATCCTACTAAGATTCTCTATGAAGAAAACTAAAATTGCAGTAACTAATTAGTAAAGAAATGACGAAAGCTTTTCCAAGAAAAATAAATATTGCAAACCTTTTAGCTTACATGGCCGACCAAGTCATCACTTATCCCCGTGGATGATGCCCACAAAAATATAATTTTGATGAAGAGAGCACGAGCATCCAAAGACTCACCGTTATTGATCAAGGTGGATGAAAACCATAAAAGAAAAAATAATAGAATTAATTTTGACAATGAAAAAAGTTAGCTAGGTGATTTAATTTTTTCTAAATTGTCTCAAGTTGCTATGTATAAATTCGAAAATAAATTTAATATTTAATCAATTTGATCAATACATCTACATTTAAAATTATATAAAATTTAGAATTTTTAAATTCTGAATCCGTATCCGCGAGACTTGAAAAACATATCGGTAAAGAGAGTGATGTGGGGCAGCGCTTAGATTTCAAGTGTGTTGGGGCTCGTGGGGTCCCTATTTCTTGGTAATGTCGTTTCTTTTTGTTAAATATTGCATGCTATAGACCACACACATTACTCTCCCTCTATATAAGAACACCTCTTCCTTCCTCCCACTTCAAATCCAACTGCATTAATTCTTCTACTACTTCACTCAGTCTCACACAGAAAAAACCAAGTCTCTCTTCTCGCCCTTTTCCCTATATATACCTAAGAAATTGGCAATAAAGATGAAGATGAGCAATCAAAGTCATGAGAGCTCAAAGAAGAAAATGTCAAGTAGAAAACTTGGCAAGTTTCTCAAGGAGCAAAGAGGAAGGCTTTACATAATGAGAAGATGTGTAGTCATGCTTCTTTGCTGGCATGACTGATGATCCAAATGAAAAGAAAATCTGAAGAAAGCAAAAGCAAAAGGGCAGGTTCAGAGTCGAATTCGACCCAATAGCCAATATTAAACAGAATGACAAACTTCATTATCATTCGGGGAGTACTTCCATCGATTCGAAGCTTAATCCTAAGAGGAAGTCCAAGTTAGACCTTAGCTTCAAGCCTCGACAAGGGTGATCGTTCACGGCTGTTTAATTAGTGTAGCATCTTTTTGTTTCCCAATTGTACATAGAAAAGAGAAATATTTAGCTAACTTAAAAGTTAGAATAGTTCCAAATCCCATATTTGTGGAGTTGATTAGTTTTAAAACCAGTTCCTCTTGCTCATTTGTGATAAGCAATAATGAATGGCAGATTCTGGTTTGCAATATATATATATAATCCTGTAATTTCTTTTCAACCTCCACTCAATTCCTTCTTCTTTGAGAGTTGTACTAATCTTTTAAGTTGTTATTTTTTTTCTAATTCCTTTTTTTTTTTTTTAGCTTCTCTCAAATGGGAAGGTGTTCTTTGGTCTTTTAAGACTTTTCTCATATGTTCTCGAGAGAGAATTTCTGAATCTAAGAGCCAATGAGCTTAAAATTAGAGCAGTCTTATTATCTAAGCACTTGAATCGTTTTTCATATATATGTATATATAGTTGGAGTCAAAATTAATAAGTTTGAATTGAATTTGCAAGAGCTCACCTGAAATCCATCTATGATGTCAAAGATAGCTAGAGCTTGGGAAAATG
Organism: Datura stramonium; assembly: GCA_018107945.1. Taxonomy (NCBI): domain Eukaryota; kingdom Viridiplantae; phylum Streptophyta; class Magnoliopsida; order Solanales; family Solanaceae; genus Datura; species Datura stramonium. The sequence continues at coordinate 81,754 of JACEIK010006881.1, forward strand.
GCGGAACTAGCACCCCTACTCTTTGAGCCAAACACTAATAATTTATACAGGAAATTAGCAAATTATTATAAATAGAGTTACTAATTAAGCCCCCAATTTGCGAAACTGGCAATGGGCCGAGCGCGCGGGTTAAGAGATGGATGGAAGAAAATATTACTAC
>JACEIK010006882.1:0-64626 GCA_018107945.1 Datura stramonium
CCCTAGAGGAATGGTTCTAGCCACTCAAGTTCGTAAAATTACAAGAAAACATTGTTAAAGTAACATACTTACAAGAATTGGTAGAAGAGAAGATGAAATTAATGAACGCTAGGTGAGTTCTCCCACTTCTCCCTCACTCCTTAGCAGTTTTTCAGAATAATTTCGTGACAAAATGTTTTTAGGAGCTAAGGGAACCTATTTATAGTAAATGTGAGGTGTATAAAATAATTCCCGGCATGAAATAGCTCTGTGTCACGGTGGTTATTGCGCCAATATGCCTCCGTGACATGGAGGCATCGCGTAGGCAATCTGGAAATCAAAACAGTCGCCAAGCAGCAGCTGTTCGCGTTGGCAGGGTGTCACGCTGCTTGTGCAGCGCATTTGAGGGCGTGTCACAGCCCTTGTCTCACAGCCTGCCTGCTATGGCACGTTGCTAACGTGCAGGTGGGCTGTTTCGCACATCCTCCTTGCCGACGTTCGCGTTTTACTTCCGATTCCATGCCTCCACTCCACCAATTCATAGATTAGTTCCTAAAAATCATTTTAAACCTATAAAAACAAGAACTAATCATGTTGGTTAGTATATATATTCACATTTACATTAAATCATATGAGAATGCATATAATTAAGTCGATAAACAAGACAAAACTAAGTTATGAAGCATCACTCGAGCATGCTATTTTGACCGAGATTACCTACCCCACACTTAAAGCCTTGTTCGTCCTCGAACAACCCTTTTACATCTCATGTAAATAAAGACTCACACATAACTAATTAAACAAGATAATTCAAGTTACGGCTATAATGATTATTTCAGATAACAAGTTAAAAATACAGCATGCACGATGTAGTCGTTAAAATGAAATACAACTATGTTAAGACTTCCTAACCTCAAGAATCGACTATCAATCTTAGCAAACTCATGCAAATCAACCGATCAACAAATCCGACATGAATGTTATCTTTCATTAAACACGTGCCCTCACAACAAGAGAGTCACCCATTTTTACTAGCAAGTTTTTAAAACACAACAGGTATGTTTATACGAATAGAATTACACTCACTCTCTCAAAGAATTCACATGCATCATGTAGTGAACTATAAGCTTGCCCTTAGTGTTTTACTCCACTAATTTAAGGATGTATGCTATCAATCTTAGCAAACTCATGCAAATCAACCGATCAACAAATCCGACATGAATGTTATTCACAACACGTGCCTCACAACAAAGAGTCACCATTTTTACTAGCAAGTTTTTAAAACACAATGTATGTTTATACGAATAGAATTACACTCACTCTCTCAAAGAATCTCATGCATCATGTAGTGAACTATAAGCTTGCCCTTAGTGTTTTACTTCCACTAATTTAAGGATGTATGAACGTAAGATCAAGTAGGATCGAATGGGTTGTAATGTAAGCTAAGGGATGAGTAGGTACTATTCGCGCAATAGTGGCTATCTTCCCAAGCGCTTTTAATAACTTCAACCTTCATTAAGGACATCTCTTTCATTTCCTCCTCATTCTTTTCACTCTTGGAATTTTCTCTTCTTGTTCTCATTTCTTTAAGCACACTCGGATTATTAGTAAGGAGTACTTAAACAACTTTTTCATTCATTTATTTCTTACTCCCTACCAATACTGTGCATTTTCAAACAGGCACCCCTTTGACCTTTCTCAACTTTTACAACTGCTACTTTTACTTTTTCATGCTTCTACCTTTCACTGGATTTTTCCTTAAGCGCTAGGAGTTTTGGATAAAATTCAAGGCTAATTAAAGAAAAGGATTAAGCTTATGTTGTAAATATTTATCAAAGAATAGGCTTAAGGCTCAATGACTCACCGGGATTCAACATTCAAGGTAGGAAGTGGGAGGGATAAAATTAGGTTCATTCAACTAAATGCCTAAATCATCTCCTATAGTTCATCCTTCATTCCGCTTATACACACCAGAAAGTTCAGACATTCCACACAACACCGAATATTTGAAAACATACACTCTCAGCACATGCTCAATTCAGAAACATTCAAAGAGACTCTTACCAGCTAATCACAAGAATTAAAAATTAAGCTTCAATCACATTGAGTCAAATTCGAGAGCCTAAGTGTCTCAAACAGTTATACACTTCGCGTGCTTCAACACTACCATACTTGTATTCACAATCATGTATTGCACATAACAAGAACATCAAGCCATCAATTAGCTAAAGGTTCAAATACCAAAACCTATTGACTAATTTTTCCTCAAGACGGTTGCCGATTCATCCATCGTTTGAAACAATCCCTTAACTATGACTAAAAACACTATACAAACAAAGAGAATGCTTTTAATTTTTCGGTTCAAAGCACTTCGTCGGAAAGAACCTAAAAGATAAACCAACGGGTGTGGTGAAGTTATGCTTTTAATTGAAAAATTCAAATATTTCTTTACAAGAATTACATTCACCAAAAATGGTTAAGCACAAAATTTGAAATTTTCCTCACCCCTACACTTGAATCATGCTATGTCCTCATAGCATCAAATTAAAATTCAAAAGGGTGAAAAGTACTCCCTTGCCTCTAGGCCTACACAGTATGCTTTTTCTTCCTTTTGAACAAGTGGGTATTTGAGCCACACTTTTTATTGTCCATGCTTGTTAGCTTCATCCTCCATGGGTACTGCATTTCCCTCTATTCGTGCCTAAATTTTACCAAAATACAAGTTGACAATAACAAATCAACACAAACAACAATTACAAATTGTACCTATGGTACTTGGGTTGCCTCCTGCAGCGCCTTATTTTACATCGCGGCACGACGTGGACTATCCTTTCTTTAACCTCCTCATACCGGGGTTCCCTTTCGAAAACCATCTTCTTTTCTTATGATTTTTAGAGAAAATGTTCTCCACTGTTCCACTCTTCCTCCAACTTCTTCATATTCTAAAGCCCTTTATCAGACTCGGGCTGAACACTTATCATTACCTCTGGCCGTGGACTCGTGGAATCACCACCCTACACTTCATTCTTCGACATCATACCAATTCCAGCAAAGGCTTCTTGTGAAGGTGTGTGGGTGGGTTCATTTATTGGTATACTTGAAAGAGTTCTTCATCCTCGACCCTCATTTTCAGGGTCCCTGCTCAAGTCAATTACCGCTCCTCCGGTTGCCAAGAATGGCCGTCCCATGATTAAGGGTACTCAGTCAACATGAAATCTAAGATAATAAAATCAATAATATAATAAACTTACCTAATTTTGAATGATAAGGTCCTCATTATTCCTCAGGTGCCACTGCGACTTGTCAGCCAGCTACAACATCAATCTTGTTGGCCGCGGTTTTCCCAACCCCAGGGTGTTAAACAAAGATAGGGGCATTAGATTACCCGTTTCCTAGATCACAAAGCTTCTTAGCACTTTGGGCTTTTACTTCTAATTTGTATGGGGAGGGTAAAACTCCCGGGTCTTTGAGCTGGAATTTTGCTTCAATACCCTGTGACTGCACTCCTCTGTCAGTGCTACTGTTTGGACATCCACCCGCCTGACTTTATTGTCATCATCCATCCTTCAAGTATTTAGCGTGTTTGGGCATTCCTCATAAAACATCAATAAGAGGCAATTTATGTGAAGTTCTTTGAAATCTCAAGAACTTCAAGCATTCCTCCTTGCTCTTTCTAAATCTCCGAGGGAATGTGTGGTGGTCTTTGGTGCTGGCTGCAATGAAGATTACATTTTTTTTGCACAGCACTTGATTCTCTCTTGTCAGTGGATGGTCCTGGCTCACTCAACCGGCCGCACTACTTCTTTCTTCTTAGGCAATCGCATCATCTAATTTCTGCTGCCTCTCAGACTGATGGCATTGACCTACCGGGGTTAGGATCTGTTTCACTTGCAGTGCTCCCTGCGGTCTCATGTTTTGAGCAGCTGCTATCTGACCTATCTTCTTCTCTAGATTTCGCTTGTCGCCAATCAACATTCTTCAAGTCTCGATGCCATCCTCGCCGATTTTCGCTAACCGAGTCTAGGTCTCCATGATTTTCTATAATGCTTCTCATTGGTGCTGCTCAACTGGCCATCATTCTGCCTATTCTACTGATACTGCTGCTGCTGAGGTTGCTGGTAACCTTGCCTTTGATTTCCACCCTAGAAATATTTGGGGTGTTCCCACAAATTTGCTGTAAGTTGTTCCCAAAATTTCGATTGTTCCTCCAACATTCCACAAAATTGACGGGATTCCAGATTGGCTCCGCATGATTCTGCATTATGCCCGTTGTTACCACAGATTTCACACCAACTCCTGAGCTTGCTGAACTCCATTAACCTGACCCGTTGTTGGTTCATACTAATTTATTTAATCGAGCCATAATTTGATGCTTCGGAATGAAGTTGCTGTGTGCCGCCAAAGTATTCATACCATCTACCTCTATCAACCCTGCTCTTTTTCCTGCCCTCTTGATGACTCGTTGTGCCACTCTGATTTCCTGTGAAATTTTCTATTCAAAGCGTGTACAACTCCTTATCATAAGTTCTCTGCTTCCACCCGATGCAGTCTAGAAAATCTGCAGGTGATTCTAGTTTCGCAAAGGTGTGGGCTATCACCTCATTAGATTGCCGGTGATGGGGCAGTCTCTCAATAATGGACTTGAATCTCTCCTAAGCCAAATACAAATTTCTCATCTAGCTCGCTGAAACTCAATATCTCATCTAAGTTTGCGCCTTGCTCGAAAGGAAGAATTCTGATAAGGAACTTCTTTGTCAAATCATTCCAAGAAGCTATGGAGTTTGGTGGCTCAGCTTTCAACCACTTCTTTGCCTCTCGCAATGTGAGAATGGGGAGAAGGTAAGTCGGACATGGGCCTGGACACTCCGGTGGGGACAAAAAGTGTCACTAATCTCTAAAAAGTTCGTAAGTGCCGCTATGGTCCTCATGCCATCCTAGTGAATCGACTACTAGAATGTAATGTATGCACCATGTTTTGTTTTAATTCAAAGATCCTCTCCAGGTTCTGGCTTATTATTACTAGAGTTCACATTCGTTGCTTGTGGGATTGCCAATCACTGAACTGGTCTGGCCGCCATTGCTTTCGGTAACAATTGTGCTTGTCCCGCTGGTGGTTGTTGTTGTACCTTTTCTTGAAGTCTTTTCAGCTTTTTCTAAAGAGATACTCTCCTTTGCAAATGGATTTGACGTTCTGGTTCAAGCAACGGTTCCACAAGCTCTCTATTCCTAGCTAGCTCGGCAAGACAACCTAAGTCACTTCAATAAATTAGACTAAGACCAAGTTTTCTCAACACTTAAGGAAATTTAAAAATCACAAAAAATAGACTAATTTACTAAATCACGAGTACTCCTAACGATGCCAAAAATGATGAGTCCCAGGCGTACGGGTCACAATATAGTGGCTCTTTTTAAGAGCCGGATGTCGAACCTGGCTGTGGACTGACCAATTCAGCTAACTATCAAGTTCAAGTGTGATATTAAATGCCGCAAGTTTTGATTATAGACTTTTTCGAGAAATTTAATTAAGTCTAGATGTGGTCAACGAAATACTCTGAATTCATTCAAGGAGCAAAACGAGTTAAGCCGGATAATCATGCGATACTACGATTTGCAATGGTTTAAGTATGAAACTATCAATTGTCATCTCACATAATTACAATCGCATGTTCATGGTGTTTTGAGCCTCTAAACATGACAACCAGCTCACAACTACATCAAGCTTAGCGGTGGATGGACATGCTAATTCGTTGGCATCCAATTACGAGTATGTGGTTTACGTGATGTGATTAGGGAAACTCGTACTTCTAATCATTTAATTCAACTTAGTTTCATAACTACGTGTAGGGAGGGTGGAGGACATTTTCTTGGTTATTTCATGTTCTCATCCTGCTTTATCAACTACAAGGCAAATTAGGTGTAATTTTTATCCTAACAGCGAAGTATATCGTGAGACACAAACTTGCTTCCTACATTCTTTTATTCTTGCCTAGGTTTTCTTTCTCAAGCATTTACCTAAGCTTAACGTGTGCGCCATGGTGATCAATCATAAAAACAACCATAATTAAGAATGCAAGACAAACAACAATCAATAACTTAATTCCAAAACAAATTCGTAAAAACACAATCAGAACTTATGGATTCAAATCCCTAGAGGAAGGGTTCTAGCTACTCAAGTTTGTAAAATTACAAGAAACATTGTTAAAGTAACATACTTACAAGAATTGGTAGATGAAGATGAAATTGATGAACCAGGGGTGAGTTCTCCCCACTTCTCCCTCACTCGCAGTTTTTCTCTGAATAATTTCCGTGACAAAATGTTTTTAGGAGCTATGACCTATTTGTCGTAAATGTGAGGTTTATACAATTATTCCCAGCATGAAATAGCTCCGTGTCACGGAGGTTATCGTGTTAATATGCCTCTGTGACACGGAGGCACGCTAGGCACCGAAATCAAAATACTACCAAGCAGAAGTTGTCCGTGTTGGTAAAGGTGAGTCACGCCGCTTGTGTAATAAGGCTGAGGGCGGTTACATGCCTTTGCCGTGACAGCCTGCCTACCGTGGGCACGTTACTAATGCGCAGGGCTGTTTCGCGTATCCTCCTTGCCGACCCGCTTACTTCCCGATTCCATGCCTCCAGCTTCACTCAACTCATAGATTAGTTCCTAAAAATTATTTTAAACCTACAAAAACAAGAACTAATCATGTTGGTTAGTATATATATTCACATTTACATAAAATTACATGAGAATGCATATGATTAAGTCGATAAACAAGACAAACTAAGTAGAAGCATCACTGAAAGATGCTATTTTGCCCGAGATCACTAGGAACTGCTAAAGGATTATGGCATGAGTGTGCCGTATCACCCGGGTAAAGCTAATGTGGTGGCCGACGCCCCTAAGAAGACGGTCTATGGGAAGTGTGGCTCACATTGAGGAAGGAAGAGGGAGTTAGCGTAATGAAGTTCACAAACTAGCCCGTTAGGTGTAGCTCAGGATTCAGCTGAAGGTGGTGTGGTAATACAAAGCGTGGGTTAGATTGATCTCCGGTAGTTGAAGTCAAAACCAGAAAGGTTGAGGATCCCATTTTACTTAAGCTTAAGGGAGAAATCCTCAAAAAAGAAATAGAATCTTTCTCCCAAGGGGGAGATAGGGTGCTCTATTACTGTATGTGCTGTGTGTATCGAATGTTGTGAGTTGAGACAGAAGATACTGCTGAGGCACACGGCTCGAGATACTCCATTCACCATGGTGCTACTAAGATGTACCGCGGACTTTACGAGATATTGATAGTGGAATGACGATGAAAAGGGATATCGCCGATTTGTAGCCTGCCCGTAACCGCGTAAAGTCAAGGTAGAACACTGCAGACCTCGGAGGCATGACTCAGGATATCAGCATACCCACATGGAAGTTGGAAGAAGTAAATAAGGATTTTATTACGGGTCTACCTCTGCATCGCCGATAGCATGACTCAATTTGGGGTGATAGTAAATCGGATAGCATCGCCCTCATTTCCTCCCCAAGAAAAACCAGCGTACCCGCCTGAGGACTATGCCAGACTTTACATCCGAGAGTTAGTCAAACTCAACGGGTGCCTTTATTCATCATTTAAGACAGAGGAACTCATCACCTCTACATTTCTCGAAGTCCTTCCAAAAAGGGCTAGGCACTCGTGTCAAGCTCAAGACAACTTTTCACCCGCATCACGGGCAAGCCGAGTGGACTATTCAGATCTAGAGAATATGCTAAGAGCATGCACAATTTATTTCAAGGGTAATTGGGATGACCATTTGTCTCTTATCGAGTTTGTGTACAACAATAGCTACCACTCTAACATTCGTATGGCCCCATTTAAAGCATTATATGGGAGAAGGTTTGGATCTCCTATAGGGGTGGTTTGAGGTTGGGTGAAGCTACCCTGATAGCTAGACTCGGTTCATGAGGGCATGCAGAAAGTTCACTTCATCCGAGAAAGGTTGAAAATAAGCTTAGAGCCATCAAAAATCTATGCCGATGTGCAGAAGAGAGCTGGAGTTTGCATTTGATGACTAGGTTTACCTAAAATTTCTGCCCATGAGGGGTCATGAGGTCAAGAAGAGGAAGCTCAGTCCGAGATATGTGGGACCTATAAATTTTGAGGTGTATCGGCAATGTAGCCTATGAGTCTAGAATTCTTCAAAATTAGCATCTCAGACACCCAGCTTTCCATGTGTCACTTTTGAAGAAGTGCATCGGAGATCCAACCCGCTGTACCATCGACAAAGGTAGGAATAAAATATATTCTCTCATATGAGGAAGTACCAGTCCAGATCCTTGACCGTCAGGTTCGTAAGCCAAGGAACAAGGAGATAGCTTCAATAAGGTTTTATGGAGGAATCAACAAATTGAAAGAGCTACCCGAGAGGCCGAAGGTATGATGGCAAAATACCCGCATTTGTTCTCTACTCGCTCTAGCACAACTTTAGATATTAGTTTTAACTCCTAGAACTGAATTCTAGTTTTCATGACTCAATCCAGGTGTTTAAGTCTTTTTTATTTTTTTAATGTAGGTACGAAAAGAGAATTTAGTTCAGCGATGTATTTTGGAACGATGTAGTCGTCTGGGCCGCTTTGGATTTGATATGAATATTATCTGAATCTTGATTGTTATTCTCTGATTTTGTGTGTTTTGTAACATTCCAGGATGAATGTTTCCAAGGGGAGATATTGTAATGCCCCTAAAACTCTACTAGATCTGGGACTTAAATTAGAAAATTTGGAAAAGCTGCAAGAAAGTTATAGATCTAATTGTACCTAATGAGTCGTTGCTGACCCCAACGACTTGTTAGGTGAGCTGTGAGAATGAGGTTTGATAATTTTTAAGAAGGGAGACAGTGTACCCAACGAGGACTTACGAGTCGTGGTCAATGACCACGACTCATTGGAGTCGGGCCGTGGTCGCCCGAGTTGGGGATATTATTGCAGAGTGTTGCACTGACGGGTGGGCCAAATGAATCGTGGTCCCTAGTAATGACTCGTTATGTCCCATGTTATAAGCCCTAGTCATTTTTTATGCAATGCACCTAATGAGTGTCACCATGAGTCGTCATCGCGGGCAACGACTGCTAGGTGACTCGTGGTCAAGCTTCAGTTTAGAACTTCGGCGCGAGGCAGCTGAGATCCACGATCAGACTATGAGTGGTGGTCAGTGACCACACTCGTTAGGTCCCTCATCGTGACCTACTAAGGATCTCCGAGCAAAGGTACCAGATGGGAGGACTACGAGTCAGGGGTTGTATATTCATTGAACCACACATCTAGATCACGTGGTTATTATATGTCGGTTATAGACTCTCCAATTAGTCAGTCCACCCTAATAATAAGTAGCTCAGTTCAGTACAGTATCTCACTTTAGTGTTTCAGACTTAGGGCATGTCTGACCACAGGGTCATCTTGACTATTTCAGATTACATCGCAGTTCAACTCCGCTACCTCGTTGGTCATTGCGTGTCATTTCAGCCGTATTTTATATTCCGCTTATGTTTTCTCCCACTTACTCAAAAGACATTCAAAGTACTAACTCATACTTTTATGATGTATCGTTTCATGATACAGCTGTAGGTACCCAAACTCAAAGATCATTAATCCGTTGCACTAGATCCTCCTCCACTGCAACCGAAGTGTGAGTCGTCATCATCTCGAGGCCTTGTTTTACTTGTTTTCGCTGAGTTGTTATTTTTAGTAAGACTTAGAGTTAGCTGGGGCTTTGGCCCCAACAACTTCTCGCTAGATGGCTTCGTGACCAAACTTGATTTCAGATTCTCAGATATTTTAAATCTCTATATTCGCTTAAATTTTCATAAATGTTATTATGTATTATTTCAAATTTTTTTAAGTTGTGTTTGATTACTCAAAATACCAAAGGTATGATTGACCAGGGGTTGACTTGGGTCATGTGTGACCAAAGTACCATGTTACGTCTAGGGTGTAGGCTGGGGCCAGACAGATACGACCTGCTCGATACTAAGTTTGTCAGTGCCCCACCTTGAAGGCATGACTGGCACCTAGTGCCATACTAGAATCTGACCACTCGCCAGACTTATGCATGTTTGTGCATGCCTACAACTCAATTCAAGAATACAATGAGCTATATCTCGGTTGTAAATACAGCCTCCAGCCGACAAGGCTATATAGCCACCTGTAAACGAAAATAGTTAACCAACAACACACAATAAAAGGATCCATGGGCTAAAAAGACCACTCATGCTGCTCCAGTTATAACAGAAATGAAAATTAGGTAACTATAACTATACTATAGCCGATACAAGGCCACTATCTAACAGCTAAACAAGGACACTGCTATCACACAAAATAAAATATATATAAAACTTAGACGTGATCTTCAATAAAATAAAACCAACTGTAGGGAAAATTAAATTACAGTTTTTTTTATGAGTAATAATAGCCAGAGAAACGCACTTGTTACACACGTATGATCTGGCGTATGCACTTGACTAACGACTAAAGGAAGGGACGACTGTATTGTTGGTTGATTTAGTGAAAGTTGGAGGAGGCCCCTGATTCATCACTTGACTTATGAGCAAATTATTGGTATGAAGCATGTATGCATTGAATAATAGGAAAATACTAAAATAAACACAAAAAATGCTTGAAAATTGAGTGACTGGGTAGAAGGGCTTCGCTGCAACGCCCACCTGCGGACTAATAGTGCAAAAATAGGCCTTTACCCATCTTGTGATGAAGATTATAAATACATTTAATAACCCTCTTGGAGCTCTATAAGCCTCGCCAAGCACAATTTCAATCTATATACCCCAACAGCGTCAAAATAAGTCAACTAGTAACTATAGCCAACCTACCGGTCCCCAAGGTCTTCAACTGAACCCATTCGTCCCTTGAATTGTAGCTGTGTTTGAGTCCAATGGACTTGATAACCACACCCCGGGCATCGGCTCGACGGGGGTGTGATGCTAGTATGGCATAAAACCGGTAGTCCAGCCGTGGAAGGGACTGTGGCGTCTCTTGGGCCTCATTATCATCCAATGGATGGAATATCGCTCGGAGCGATGTCATATAGCCTATGGCGGGCAATAATACTTATAGTAACCCCGTGTTGGCTGCGGAAGGCTACACAAAGGTGTCAATCCTAAACTAAACATAGAGAATCGTCTCAACTAATAGTAATAGCTAATCATAATAAAATACTTCGGCTCTCTTTTCTAGATTCAAATTGTAGTACAATGCTATAGAAACTAACTTTCCAAAGGAATTCTCCTTAACATACCTCGATTGTCGTTTTCGAGTAACCGACGAGTTTCAACTTATATTCGTCAGCTCTTTTAAACTATAACCGTAATACTAGGAGAAAGAGACTAATTTCAATTCCAAATTCGGCTTAAAATGATAAATTTTGATACTAATAGCAATAATACTTCAACTTCTCAAAATACGGTCGAAAACCTATAATTTCGAGAGCTCGGCGAGAGAAATGCTTACTTGAGGCCTCGTGGATCGTGTACGAATCAATTAGGAGCAATTCCGACAACTTCTACTTGGCGAAGTTCTCGATAGCCGGAGCATATTTTGAGAAAATAACTCTAGTAATGTTTCCATAGGCTTAGAACTGTATACAAGAAGTTAATGGAATTCTAAGACGATGTTTGGCAGCACACTCAAATGAAAACTCGTTGAACTCAGTTGCATGTTTCCGCCGAAGGAAAATGTTGATAAATGATTTTAAATGAAAGGAGGGCCTTTATATATATTGAGGGCAGTGTCTCAGGGGGCACTCAAAGCAGCAATCACGGCAACCCCATGCACCGCGCTCTCTCAGGCCAAAGAGTGCCCGGCGCACGCTTGGCCAGTCGCTGCTGGCTGCGCGGCTGCTACTGCCCCGTGCGTGATGGCTCTGCCTCGACCCTACCCCCGAGGCTTTCTACATGCGTCGTACTCTCTTTATTCATCACAAAACCACGTGCGCTAATAATTATTAACATTTATGGGGTGTAACAAACTTGCTTTATACTTACCTAAACTTTATGATCGGGTCAATCCATAAAGAATGGGATAGATTACTAAAGTCGTATATCAATCTAAACAAGATAGTATCATTGAATACAATTCATAAAATAAATATTGGGGGAAATTTAATACTATATGATTCTATGCAATATCAAAATGAGGTAAAGGAAGGTGAAGCAATAATGAGAGCAAGTACTAGGATGTCCATTATAGGGCGTCAATAGGATTGGGGTTAATCAACAATACTAAAGAATCAACTATCAACATGAATAGTCAAGATAAGTTTATACTTGATGTTCTTGACCACTTGGGCATATTGTACTTCTCGGTTCTTTCAAACTTCAAGTCACTAACAAATTATCCATACTTTTAAAGAATTAATCTATTTTAGCCTTAATCCTTAAATTCAGTTATAAAAATGGGTTTGATATTTCTAGTCCAACCCGGCATTTGCAAAGTCTAAATCCCCACTAATGCTTTTCTCACTATATCCTATCTTCATTTTTTCTTCAAGCAAAGCAAGACAAGTAAAACACACAATCATAAGCTGGTAAACTCATAAATATTTCTTATTAAAACTTAGAGAAAACATTGATTCTGTATACAAATGATTCTAAGACCAAATGGCAAACAAAATCATTATAAAACACAATCATGCACATACTTAGTATAATCAAATATTTACCATGAATGTAAATAGAGTTAAATGAACAAGAGATTCATTCACAATCATAATTGAATAGAAAATTAAGCCTAGCATACTTCAATGATAAATTCTTACCCATACAATGAAGAGGAAGAAGAAGGAAGAAGATTGGCCTATTTCCCAATAGTTCTCTCTCACAAAATTAGCTATTCAAAAGTACTTTTTTCTAAAATAAAAGTGTACAAAATAGAAAAAGTTTTCTCTTCTTTTTATACTGCACGGATTCATTTTCCTCAGAAGCTTCAAATTGTTTTTTGTGTCGTATCTTGATAATCTTGTCTTTCTCATTGTGTGGAATCACTTCAGTGGAACTGCGCTTGCCCATCTCATGCTACGGTCGGTCATGCCGATTGTCCATGGGCTTTCCTCTGTCTGCACCATGTTCGCGGTCTTCTAGCCAGGCAATGACTGGTATAACACTTGCATTTTGCCAGTGTCAGACTAGAACGAGGTGTCCTCTATTTCTAGCACTCTCTTTTATTCACTTTTTCTTTGTTTGAGTTCAATACATACAATCAAAGGAAAAAGGCATAAAACCTTTTGTAGATGAGTAAAAACAGCGAAAAGTCATGTTGTAATCCAATGAGTTGTAAATTAACAACTCATCAAATAATTATTGATAAATTGAGGGATTGTGAATGTTTATTAAGTACAACATAAATTAAATAAAATAGAGAATCAATGTAAATGTCTAATTTTTCCCTTAATTTTATCGAACCGACCCTGTCCGTCGTTTTTGCCTCCTTAATTTTTATCCAGTTTTTGCAGTTTTTAGGTCCAGATAAGTATCTCTTGAGCCTGACTTGTCAAACAATTACGGCCTTAGAGTAATTATGCTCTACAATCAGTACTGTATTTTCCATATTTCAGCCATTTTTTCGGCTTCCACAGTAGCGCCCCTCCTTCAAGTTGTTCTATGCTTTCATCGCATGCATCGCACAATCGAGCCCACGACCATATGTTGCTCACGGTAAACAGATTTTTCAATTTTTGCAAAAGGTTCTTATTTAATGTAGGTTCCTAAAGAAATATGCCATTAAATTTGACTACAATAGTAATTAGGTAAATATATATGAAATATAAACAATATAAAATCCACACATTAATACTCAATCAAAGTTCTTTGTTGTCTCAAAGCAACTCAATTGCAGAAAATTTACTAATATATACCCGTCTCAGCTAAAGTGAATTGTTCAGATAGTTTTTGAAAATCGAGACCAACATTTATTTTAAAAAGTCCACCACCTTCATCATATTTTAATTGAAAATTTGAAGTCTTCAATTGTTTGTAAAACTAATATGCAAAATTTTTTCTCACATTACTTAAATTTAGATCATTAAATTGAATGTACATACTGAGTTTGAAAAGCAATCATATTTATCTATTTACATACAGGCCTTTCATTAAGATCAAAGAATTTTTTTCATTTTTAAATAAATTTATAATAAGAGACAGACAAAGAGATTTTAAAGAGAGGAGAAAGAACACTATCTTCGCAAAGATATTACAAATCAAATCACCATTACTTGCAATTTTGTTGGTACTCAATTCTTTTCATCAGAAATGACACATTATAACTGTCCAAGCTTTTGATTACAACCTGTGAAGCCAACAAGTAAAAATTTCGCTGTTTTACACATTAAATTTTTACCTCAGCTAATATAACTATAGGAAGCACTTGATCATTTTCTCAGAGCATGGATTTTGAGAAACCTGCAGCTGTTAAATACAAGTTCACATACATATAGTCTTTTACCCAACTCAAAGAAGGTTACTGTGAATTGCAAAATTTTCAACCTTCAAGGGAGTCAAAGACAGCTGGGAATTGGATGAGCAGTGTAAACTGGTCTGCAAATTTTGTCGTGATGATTATTCTGTTATGGTATATGACGGTATTGTTGGGGTTTTCATGGTGATTGGGGTGGAGAAGGTTCAAAAGCTGGAATTTAAACATGTTAGGAAATTTTGAAAATGGTCTGAGCTGTTTTACCCAATAAACACAATTTTGGGTCAAAGCTAAGATTTGTACTACAGATATAGTTGGATCATAATCTGTCCCTAGGAATCATAGAATAGTCTAAGAAAACTTACCTAAGTGGACCTACGAACATATCATAAGATCAGGCTAGAGGTACGAACTGCATCATGACTCGTAGGTCACTTCTTAACTAGAGTTCATAATTTGTATAATTCATAAATTGTTAATGAGGCTACATGAACCGCATAATGGAGTGCATGAGTCAGGCTGGATCGTACTATGAATCTCATGCACTGCCATGCCTCTTTAGCCCATATCTCGGATAGAGATACAAAGACTGAGTCACAAGTAACCTCAAGTCAAACGCATGAATCTGCAACACTGGCATTTGAGTAACAACATAGCAGAAGCTTTAAAATAAATAAAGAAGGATATGAAGAATCAAACTTTCATATAATGTTTTAGTACAATCAAACAAAATCTAAAAAATTTGATCTCGTGTTCGTGTCCAAACTCAGCCCATTCGATGAAGACCACAACTGGGCAACAGAAAGAAAAAACAAAAGAATATAGTCATCATCCTCGAAAGATGGTGACCTACCTAATCGTGTAGCCGAAACTCCTTTGGCACGCGATCTCATGGCTGCCGCTGCATTAGAACTCAGAAGAAGGATAAAATGATACAACATAGCGTATTCACTGGGGCATTTCTTTGAATGTACTGGAAAAGTAGGAGAAACTACAACACTGAAAATAATGTAATTTAACTGTAAATAGATGCAATGACCAACTCAAATGATGAAACTAACAAACTTAACTATATTATATGCTCAGATGCATCATGTTGGTCAAAGACATGCCCTAAATTTGAGATAATAACTAATTAATGTACCGAATTGACGAAATCTAGTAATCGAAACTGTCGTTGAGCTAATCTTGAAATTGAACCGCTCTAGTAGGAGACTCTCCTATAACGGACATATAATCATGTGAGCTAGACGTGAGTCCGATGTATACATCCCATCGCAGGACCCAATATACCATTCCAAGGTGTAAAGGCATGAATCAAGGATTACAAGTTTGGGGGCCATGAGGCAAAAAATAACCTATGGTGGGAACGTAATTCTCAACTTCAAGGCAAGGAATCCCAACTGCTCGGAAAAAGCAAGTCCTATTCCTCACCGGATAGTCCTAACCGGCTACTAAGCTGACAATTAAACAGTCAAGACTAAGTGCAAGGAATACCTATCTCAAGGCCTCGAGAGTCTTATCATACTGATTCTCAGAATCGGTGTTCTAAGATTACAGAGCTGCTTATTTGGAAGCATCGTAACCGTCTAAAGAACAATTATAATATGAAGCAGGGGTTCTAAGGATGGTCGTATAAGCACATCCTCGACGGCTGCGACCGCCTAAAGAACCAACTAAAATCTGGCGGTGCTTAATACTTAATTGAATGCACCAACACCTCAAGAATTAACTGTAGTAAAAACCACTAGTAGACATTTCTGGATAAATACAAAGCCTTAATAATCTGACTGAGACTGGGACATGTATATATCTGACTAAAATTTCTACATAACACTAACAATGTGGGAATCTCAAATATGATAGAATCAAGCCACAAGTGGAAACTAGTCCAACATGCAAGATTCTAAATTCTACCGAATCAAGAACTAGGGCTAAATAATTCCACAAAATACAATTCTCATAAAATGTCTAGAAATAGGGAATAATAAGCAGTTAAAAATCATGAGAAATATACCACTTGAAATCTTAATGAATTAGTCTCGATAATTTTTCTAGCATTTAATCCATTAATGTGAACTGATAGAGAAAAATACGTATGGATTTTGTGATACAATGAAGAAAAACTATTCTGTTGTTGAATTCTCATATAACTGACAATGAACTTGAAGAAGAAAGCTTGAATCTATGCACTGACAAGGAAACTTAGTTCTTTCTGAGAGAAAAGTCTCGCGATCGATATTCTCAAGAGTTTGTGGGGAATAAGTGGAAACCATTTAAGACCTCTAAATTCTGTGAAAAAAATACTTAAAACAACGAAGCTTAGGACTAAATAGGTGGGAAATTACAAAAATATCATGGAATAAAAATTTGGAAACTCGGGACCGACAGTTGGACCCAATGAGGTCACTCAACGAGTCGTTGGTTGCACCATGACTACTGGGACCTCTCATTGGTTCTATTTCCTGAGATTTGCAGAAAAAGATGGATTCAAACTAGGACACTATGACACGTTGGGTGAACTAATAAGTCATTGTCTCCTGTCAACGAGAAATATGCAAAGCTGATAATGGTGACACGATTTCTGTTGGTTGGACCTTAAAGGTCACAGTTGTTGTTATGCCCATCGGAAGAAGTTCCTAAAAACCTCTCAAACTTGACACGACGGGTAGCATCACGACTCATTGTTGAACACAATGAGTCATTTTTTCCACTTTTCGTCACTGATAGATTTCCTAGGGTTCACCTAATGACTCACACAACGGGTCGTTGGTTGAGTCGTGGACCCTGGAGAAAGGATTCTTAGCCGGGAACCAACGAGTGACAGGATGACTCGTTGCTTCTCACAACGGGCTGTTCCTTGCCTGTGGGTTCTCGGCTGATCATGCAAGGGATGACTATGACTCGATACAATGAGTTGTTGGAGCTGGCCATAATCTAGTTGTCTCAATGCTCTGAGCGCATTTTCTAGTTTTCTTATAATTTTTGTTGCAAGGCCCGAGTCTCTGTCTAGGAAAGTTTCTGTAGGGCACATCTCCCTTGGGGGATTATTCCGTCCTCGAATGAGGACTCAGCTGTTGGAAAACTAGGAAAAGAGCTGAAATTCTTAGATCGAGACTATGAGCTGGTTCTCTAAAGGGTAACCGACTCCGACTAACTTAACCATTCTAATAGGGCTGATGCAACTATTATGCACATGGTAAACCTAATATAGCCGAAGTGTACGAAATCGAACAGAGGTTGAGGAATAAGTGAGGTATCACATCATGTCTACTTTTCTTCCCACGTGGCTTCCTCAACTAGTTGGTTCCTCCAGAAAACTTTCACCGAAGTGACTTTGTTTGTCAACTTATGAACTCCGACGGTCGTGATTCGAACTAGAACTCTTTGTAAGAGAGACTGCCTTTATTTCACGATGTCTAGTGGCACAACTAAAGCTTGATCACCGATGCACTTCTTCAATAGTGAGACATGGAAGACTGGGTGCACTGACGCACACTAGATGTAGTTCTAAACTCATATGCCACACCGCCACCTGCTTCAAATTTTATAGGGTCCCACATATCTTGACCGAGTTTTCCTTTCTTCCCAAACCTCATCACTCCCTTTCATGGGTGAAATTTTTTAGATAGACCCAAATATCCACCGCAAACTCTAATTCTCTTCTCCTCACATCAACATAAGATTTATGACGGCTTTGCAATCGTTTTAAACCTCTCCTTGATAAGTTGACCTTTTCATTTCCTCGTGAATCGGTTTTGGCCCTATCGTAGCTTCACCATCTCAAACCACTCTATAGGAAATCTACACCTCCTTCCGTGTAATTCCTCAAACGGTGCCATCTAGATACTAGTGTCACGACCTAAACAAAGAGGCCCGCGTGAACACGGGACAAGGAGCCTCCGTGAGACCCCAAGACGACGTGATGGTACGCATACACCAATCCAATCGAGAAACCGGGACAATCACCAATATGCTCATAGCGGAAGTCGAACTTGAACGTAACATCAGAATATGAAATTGAAGCCGAATACTTACATAGTGTCTAAAAGTTTCTAAACATGATGAGTTGATGGGCCGTAATTCCAATTTAATCTTACAAAATCAAATCAAATACACGCAAGAAATTGACATTATCTAGTCCTCGAGAGATGAGACTCACTAACAATACAAACGCTAACTCTTACAAGATGACTATGAGCGGGCCGAATTGGAGCGGGTACTGGACATGAAAGATGCATAACATAGAGTATGTCAAGATGTGGAATATACCGAGTACTCAAAGTAAGTAAAAACGGACATTTAATATATAAACTTCAAATGGTCATAAGTGAGTAGGACAACATGCGCATAACATAAATAACACATAATATAACATAAGGATGAAGGTTTTCAAATATTTAATAATAATCATAATCATAATCATATAAAGCATTATTGAAAATGACTGAGTCAATATACATAATCATAAACATGCATAAATCATGAGGAACAACGGGACATTCTCATAACCGACATACCTCATACGAGCACACATGGAGCCCAATCTGTAGTCCTAGTGGGGAGGGCATTCGTACCTTGCCAAGGGTAGAACCATGAAAGGCCTGATATCACCATGAAAAGTGCCATTTGGGCTTGGGCATAGTCACAAGGTAGGTCTCATCATGTCCTATAGTGGCACGTGAAGTTCGGTGATTCGGGGTAGAACCTAGGCCTAACTATTTGGTGTTAAACACTAACTCTGCACATATATAGTGCTCATAGTATATGCATGATCTATGGGATAGTTAAATCATGATAATCAAAACATATTTGTTAATTCGTGAACAAGCCATTAGATTAAGGCTCGCGCTGGTCACCCAAATGCTTAATTCGAAAATCATAGAGATTCATGCATACTTATAGATCATACACATACTTTTAAATCCTCAAATCATAACGGGTATTTGAATAAATCCCTATTTTAAATCATAAATCATGATGGATTAATGAATATCAAGAATTTAAGTATAGATCATAACTCGATTCATCATAGAACATGCATTATTAGGGTTAAGTTAAGAGAAGTCGAATCAATAATTTTAATATAAAAATAGTTGTAGAATCTGATCAAAATTTAAAAAATATAATATAGATCGCAAAAGAAAATAACCCATTAATAGATCATTAGAATTCCACAAGATTTAAGTCAAAACCCCATAGATTTTTGATCAAATTTCATGAATTAAGAAAGATTGGGTATGGGTGTGAACGAAAACACCCATTCATAACCCTACATACCTGGGTAAGATCAATTTTCCACTCCTAAGAAAGCCCAAAAGGAATTTGATGAAGAACACCTTGAAGACTAGCTTGATCACTCTAAACTTCTCTAACTTTGCATGTATGAGCTGAATAGGTTGGAGGGCTTAACCTACCTTTAATACACTTCAGGAAATAACATAGAATGACGTAGCTTAGGCCTTAGAAAAACTAGGAATTACAGAAAACCCTTACTGGAATTAGCAGAACACAACTGCCAGTGGTCCCAACGGAGGACCTGATAACGCTCAAACCACACTTGTAACCGTAGTGGCGAAGTGGACGTTGTCAATAAAGAACCCAAACTTAGAGGTTGGGGTAAAACCCACAGGGAATATGGATGGATATAGATAACAAAGGGTAGATTAACTTGTATGGTAATTACTTCACGATTGGGGGAATTCTAATAAAAATCAATAATAGAACTAAGTAGCAATCAAGATTGTATTTGTGAATCAATAAATAAAGGAATAACTAGGGTTTATGTTCCCCATGGATTTATAATGTACTTGGGTATACCGATCTTTACTAATACTTACTTACAGAACTAATAACTTAAGTTCATTCAAATGATCGACCAATTCCTATTGAATAACTATCTCAATTACTCATCAAGTCTCATGAGTTTTGCAACCACCGTTATCGCAAGTTCCAAAGATATAACTATCCCGCGACCACGCTGCTAATACAATAATCATCAAGATCAAGGCTCTGTTGTAATTCTATTTTCCTAATCTCTACCTCTTAGACCAAAGCAAGTAAAGAATTCTGTGCACTTCCCAATGTTGCACACCTCTAAGAATCATTAAAGATGAAGATAATACAATATAAGTATTTAGTATTTGGTTTAGACTCACTTTGTGCAACCCTAACTAGTTAATCCACCATGGTCTTGGCCAACCCTAGCTATGGAGGTTTTAGCCTCTCATAGTTATAGGGTTGTGAATTGTATTCTTGATTGAAAAATAAAACAATACTTACAAAGATGATTGAGAAAAATAATTCCTTCAATTAAACCACGAAATCTTGAATAACAAGTAGCAAGAACAGTATTAGTTTAAGAAAAGGTTGATCGGGCAAGGTTGAACCAACTCAACTCTCTTTCAATGATGAAAAATTGCTTACTACAATGTTTTCCTACGAATTAAGTCTATTCGCCGCCCCTATGAAAAAATAAACACAAAAAGTATTTATAGAAACACAAGAATCCTTTTCCTTAACTAAAAGGATCAAAATTCCATATCTCGTAGCCGACCATCATGGGTCCACCTACGACTCAGAGGGGCTTCTCACGAACCGTGGCATCAACTTGTGGCTTGGAAGTGTTGGCTGAATTTGGCTATGTATTGGGCCAAGGTACGATTCGTACCAACATCCTATGACTCGTGACGCGCATCCCCGCGGGCTTGATCCTCGATACTTTGATCTTTGTCCGAACTTCACACGACCAAGATGGTATGACTCGTACCTTTAACTTATGGGTCGTAGGGTACTCCCTATACCGAGAATCGCCCCTGTGCAATTTCTGGATTTCATCACAACTGAGGTTACCACGAATCGTACCATCATGGCATGATCCATGACAAGTCTCATGGGATCAGTCTTCTGTGGTTGAACTTTCATCTTCTTATCAAGGCCTCAAAGATGACTCTTAGGTCCATCAGATCGTGACTTCAGGACTCCAGCTTTGCCCTTTTTTGCACACTTTTAGCTTTCTTTTGCAATTTATTGTTCCAACACCCATTTATCTTGAAATCAAAGGAAAAGTGCCTCATATCGTAATAATATTACCTAAGTCCATGCTATTTTCTTAGTTTTGGAGCTGACAATAGTGCCGTAAATCCACAACACATCAACATTCCTCAACTTAAGACTTTTGCATGTCCTCAGAAAAGGAAAAGAAAATGAAACACAACGCTTAACTAGAAAATAAACTGGAAGATAATACAACCAAAACTCAAACAAATTTGTGCACTCTATATACAAACTCTATTGACCCTTCCTCTTCAAACATCAATAGCTACTGTATTGCAAGAAACATCAAAACATCATACTATGGATCAAGACATGTCATCTATCTATCAACAAGCAATCAAGTCATCACCTATGTGTTTCACACAGACCAATGGGTACAAAGAAAACATAATCCATGTACCCTCACAAAAAACGAGTCCCCACTCTAGTATGAAGTATCAAATGAAACATGGGACTAGGAAAATGAAGCACTCACTCTCTCAAAGAACTACAAGTATTGGTGCACGATACCATAGGTTTGCCCCTTATTTTCCGTTTAGTTTGTTAGATGGTCAAATTAAGATCAATATAGACTTTATATGGCTTGTAACGTAGGCTTAGGGTGGACATGATAAATATGAAAGATTTTATGATTGGACGGTCTTCCTCGACACTATATTCATTGGCTAGACCATTCTCCTATTTTACCCTTCACTCTTTTTGTCTTCTTTTCTTCCCGTTTTCCCATTTTAAGAATATTTGCATGGGTGAGGTTATTTGGACATTTTTCGATAATTTCAAGCTATTTTGAAATTTTTTCTCAATATTCTCAAATTTTCGCCTTTTACTTTTTCACCTCACTACGCCTCACTTTTCACCTCCATTTTTTTCTTTTCTCTTTCTTTTCATTCCTTTTCTCCCGCTCCACCATTTATGCACTCCCTATTTCTAGCCACCCTCAACTTAAGCATTTTGCTCATGTTGGAGGTTAACAATATCCAAGGAAGGATCAGGGCCAAATAGGTTCATTATAAACAAATGGGTATGGTTAACAAGTAAATCAAAGAAATATGATCTATTAAGGCTCAAACTTGGGATCAAGGGATTCATGAAACTTTGGTAGGGAAATATAGGCTAAAGTGATTAAACAAAATGGCCTATGATCATCTCCGAACCAACCATCCATAACCTATGCAGAGACCAACCCGGAAAGTTCTAGATCTTCAACAAAGTATACCGCGCAACAAATACTAAGACCTCACTCACACATGGTACATGAACTAATTTTACTTTACCTATCTGTTTGGCTACAATGGCCAACAAGACTAGCACTATTAATAACTAAATTACATAAAATGATCCACAGAACTCATGAATTTTTGTCACAAATACATAGCAAATTTTTTTTTAACATAGGTCAATTTTTTCAAAGACAACAACAAAAGTAGTGCATATCTATTGATGAGCATTCTAAGTTACTTTCTAATAAAAAAATCACAACTAAAAACAAAAAGTCCTAACACATGCCGTTTCTACAAGATAGCATGCCTGAGGAAAAGAAACACGACAAAAAACCCTCATATGAACAAAATATCCCAAAATAAAAGTACACCCCCTTTAAAAAATGAGCTTCGTCCCTAAGCATAAAATATAAGTATGTAGGGAAGACATACCAGGGCTACTTAGACTTCATCTCTCATGGTTGCCTCCTCATGCAAAGACCTAATTTAATGTCGCGGCATGACGCATGTAGTCTGGTTACTCAGATTTCTCCAAAACCTACTGCCTATCAGTTGGGTTGCCTCCCAAGAAGTGCTTGATTTAATGTTGCGGCACGACGCAGGTCTCTTTGACTACTCAAAATTCTTTCAAGTGACTCATACTCCTCCTCAAGTGCCGAGATCACACATGGGTTCCTTGGTTTCTTCATGGTCCGGCGTATGTTGAAAGTGACTCTTCTTTGTTAAGCCTGAAATTTAATAGGCCAGCTTCCACATCTACTAGAGCTCTTCCAGTAGCGAGGAATGGTCGCTCTAGAATGATGGGGGCCTCATAATCGACCTTGCAATCCAAGATCATGAAGTCCGAATATGAACTTATCAACCTTGGATGAGCATATCAACTAGGATGCCCACCGGTCTCTTTACTATTCCGTCGGCCATTAGTATCTGCATGTTGGTTGGTGTGGGGGCTCCAAATCCTAGCTTTTTGAAGACCGCCAAGGGCATTTGATTAATGCTAGCTCCCAGATCACAGAGTGCCTCACGAACTCGACATTACTGGGTGGTAAGGTATCGTGGAAGGCACTTGGGTCTTTTCTTTTTCCGAGCTAAGATCTCTTGCTGCTATGGCATGCAGTGATGGACATTGTCAATCGGCGCATATCTTACAAATCTTTTCTTCGTCACCATGTCCTTCATGAATTTTGCATATCCAGGCATTTGCTTTAGTGCTTCGACCAATGGTATATTCACAGAAAGTTGTTTGAGAATTCAAAGAAAATTTTTGAACTTACCATTGTCCGCCTTTTTCTTCATCCTTTATGTGGGAATGGTGGTGGTCTTAACAGCCTTGCACTAGAGTTTCCCTGGTCCATGTCGCATTCCTTCTCACCCCTAGCCTCTTGCAACTCATCATGTTGTGTCTCATCAATAATCTCTTCTTCCTCAATCATGCTCTCTTTCCTCCTTTCAACTTCAATAGGGAACGGGGGGCAAGTGTGATTTTACCACTCCTAGTCATCAGCATCATGCAATGAGCATCATTGTTTTGATTCTGGACAAATGAAGTTGCTGTGGTAGAGTGTACCTTCTTTGTTCAGGTTCACGATACCAGCTGTCACAGGTTGTTTTTGTCGGCTGGATGGCAAAATAGATCACTTTCACTCAAGTGTTGAGAAAGTTACTTGAATTTTTAATCATCATCTGTGGATTCTAACACCTTTTAAAGACACACAGGCCTCTCGGCCTTGAGCCAGCCTGCCTCCTTCATGCTGGGAGGCACATAGAATCTAGACCGGCTGGCTGCAATATCAGCTATTTCTTCTCCATTCTCTCTCGTCACGGCTACGACTCCTATCTCTTAAAACCCGTCTCGTTGTAGATGTATCCGTATTGGTTCCACTTACCCCAAACCCCTAAGCAATTGCCTGCCTAGACTCGGGTGTTGGCTCGAAAACTCGTTACTTGGATATCTAGAAGTATGCTTCTTCCTCAAAATTAGAGTGATCTGCTCCTTCCTCTCTTCCTTGAGTTCCTTGTATTTACATTTTTGGCTCCTACTCCCATGATATGCTTTGTCAAGAAATCCAATGATGTGCGATGTGAGCCAACCCGATTGCGTTCTTCCTTCTTCATTCGTTGGTCTATAGTCAAACCACAGCATATGTACCGCCACTACATCAGCCTCCTTGTATGCCAAAACCGTTTGTCTTAGTCACCCTATCATGATAGTGGATGCTTCCTCCTGTGCATGACCTAACAATGCCCCTCCAGCCCACTAAGGCCATCTACCACCTTTTGGTGCTATTATTAAGAGACCTGTAAAAGATTTCCAACAAACTGTCATCTGGGATTTTATGGTTCGGGCACTTAGTTAACTTCTTGAACTCAACCAAGTTTCATGAAGTGCCTCCGCCTTAATTTGGCCGGAAATTATAGATCTCATATTTTAATCAGAATATCCTTGATGGGGAAAGAATCCTTCCAAGAAGGCTTGTTTAAGATCCTTCGAATTGATTATGGAGTCGTTGGGCAAATTCGATAACCACAAAGTAGCTTCCCCTGATAGAGAGAAAGGGAAGAGTCGGAGTCTTATTACATCTTGGCTTACTTCCTGGCAACCCGTATGCCTTGCATATTCCTACAACATTCATCAAGTGCAAGTTGCCATCATTCGCGCGTGGCTACGACACCTCTTCATGTATAAATACCTGAATCATGGGTGTCATAATGTAAAAATTTGGCCCCAGCGGGCAGTGGTCGTGGCAATACTTTCTCCATTTGGACCCAACCTCATCAATATTTGGGTCCTCACTGTCTAAGAACTGAAAGGGAAAATCTCTCTCGAGCCTTAAGCACTTCTCCTATGAAGACCACTTTTACTACCTCATCTCTATCATCATCAACCTGCTGAAGTGCAGCTAACCAGGCTAGCTCGGCTTGCCTAGCTTCTTCTGCTAAGCGGATTCTCTCTCGCCCAGGGTTTTCCATTCTATGCACTACCTGCTTGATTTCGGGATTTAGTGGAACAAGGGGGTCTCCTCTAACTGAAAGTGCTTGACATTCACCGTAGGACAAAACTCTATGGTTATCAAAAACACAAAAATAAATGTACTAAGAAAATAACTACCAAAAAGTCAACTACAACCAAATAACTTAGTCCTAGTCGTATTCCCCGGCAATGGCTCCACTTTTTGATAACGCTGAACCACACATTTAATCGTAGTATGAAACAGACAAGGTTGTCAATAAAGAACCCAAACTTAGAGGTCGGGTCGCAACTCTGGCCGTGAAATATGAAAGATCTAGATTACAAACATTAGATGAACTTGTATGATAATTACTTCACGATGGGGAATTCAAATAAAATCACACTAGAAATAAGCAGCAATCAATATTGTATTTGTGAATCAATAATTAAAGGAATAACTAGAGTTTATGTCCCCATGGATTTATAACAACTTTGGGTATACACTCATGATCTTTACCAATATTGGCTTACGTAACTCATAACTTAAGTTCATTCAAAATATTACTTCGACCAAGTCTCACGAGTTTTGCAAACTAACCGTTATCACTAAGTTCTAGATATAACTATCCTGCGACCACAGCTCAAGTTAATACAATGATCATCAAGATCAAGGCTCGTTGTAATTCTCTTTTCCTAATCTCTACCTCTTCACTCAAAGCAAGTAAAGAATTCGTGCACTTTCCAACGCAAGCATTCACTCAAGAATCATTAAACATGAAGAGAATACAATATAAGTAATTAGTATTGGTTTTAGACTCACTTTGTGCAACCCTAACTGTTAATCCACCATGGTTCCTACAACCCTAGCTGTGAGGTTTTAGCCTCTCATAGTCTCAAGGTTGTGACTTGTATTCATGACTTAAAACATAAAACAATACTTACAAAGATGACGATAAATAACAATTCCTTCAATTAAACCAATAAATCTTTGAATAACAAGTAGCAAGAACAACATGAGTTCAGAAAAAGGTTGATCACAAGGTTGAACTAACTCACCTTCTTTAATGATGTAAAATTGCTTACAACAATGTTTTCTACTAGAATTAAGTCTATTCATCGTCTCTATGAAAAATAAAACATAAAATGTATTTATAGAGACACAAGAATCCTTTTCCTAAACTAACAAAGACTATTTTCCATATCTATAGGACCTCCGTCACGGGTCCACCTCCGACTCGTAGGGGCTTCTCGAAACCGTGGCATCAACTTATGGCTTGAAGTGTGTTGGCTGAATTTCAAGCAGCATTGGGCCATGGTACGATTCGTAATTAACATCCTATGACTCGTACATTGCACCCGTGGGATTGATCCGCATACTTTAAACTTTTTCTTAACTTCACTATGACCAGTATGGAACGACTCGTACCTTCATCTCACGAGTCATAGGGTACTCTCATACTAAGAAACAACCTCTTGTGCAATTCTTCTCGGATTTCATCAAGACCGACTTACCAATTTACTTGTACCATCATGGTATGATCCATGACAAGCACATGGGATCGGCCTTCCTGCTAAACTTTCAGCTCTTCTTATTCAAGGCCTCAAAGATGACTCGTAGGTCCATCCTACGGATCGTACTGTAGACTGCAATTTTTGCCATTTTTGCATCTTTTAACTTCTTTGCAATTTATTATTCCAATGTACCATTTATCCCGAAATCAAAGGAAAAGTGCCTCATATCCACATAAATACACCCACTCCCATGTTATTTTCTTAGTTTTGAGAGTAAATATGTTGTAAATCAACAAACATCAGGAGACCTAAAGACTCTTGCTCAGGTCACGGATCAGGGAGTCGGCCGTGGAAGTACACCGCCCGGGCTTCAACAAAAACATACTCTACTTGACCACGATCACTCCACGAATTATGGGGACCGAGCATGACCTCGTGGGGTCCTCCCGCCGAGTGCACCGCTCCCTTCTTCTCTTCTTCCTTACCCACCCCATTTATTGACTCTAATGACTCGTAGGGTCTGACCACGAGTCGTTGTCATGCTTGTGGGGGTCCTTTTTCTCAAACTTCCCAAACTTTCACTGCCTTCCAATGAGTCAGCTCACGACTATGGGCCGTTAAATAACGAGTCATCCTACCGAATCGCTCTATGCCTCGGTGTTAGTTTCTTGCTTTTCATCAGCTTTCAACTCCCGGGTCTTATTTTTGGGCTTCCGGGGCATAACGTTAGCTCTCCCATAGGTACATTCATCCTCGAATAGTGGAAAACACACAAACTGTAGAGAAAAAGAAATTATCATATTCAAATACCGATCATTTAAACCAAAACCGACTAATGACTACCTCATTCCGAATCACATAACCGAATTGATTTAATGAATCGTACACACATCCATATACATAAAAGAAACTTGCGCACATGAACTGGAATGTGTTCAAATAGAGTCTCGAGTGCAACCGATACTCCTCAAGCGAAACTAGCTCTCAGAGAGAATAAATGTGGGGTATCTAGCCATCATATCCGCTAGGCTTCCTAATGAGCTCTTCCAACATGCCGATTCTCCATAACACTGCGGTTGGTCTTACTTCCTTCTTCCTTAGCCTTCAAACTTGATGATCCAATATTTTCACCGAACCTCTCATATAGCCCAAGGCTGTCTCTTAGACCAACAATTTCCACCGACTACTAGGGCCGGATCTCCCACTTCTTCAAGAGCGATACATGAAATAGCAAGGATGCACGGTAGCTAACTTGGAGGGCAACTCCAACTCATAAGCCACCTTGCAAACACGTCTTACTATCCGATACGGGACGACATAGTGGGGACAGTTTCTGCTTTTCTTTTCCAAACCGCATCACTCTTCATGGGAGACAATTCTTAAAATACCCAATCATCGATGTCAAATTCTAATTCTGCTTCTTATCACATCCGTATAAGAATTTTGGTGACTCGGGAAGGTTTCAAACTGCCTCTTATCAACTAAACCTTCTCCATAGCCTCATGAACTGAATCCGGCCATATCATTGCTGCCTCACCATACTCAAACAATCCGATGGGGCGATCTATATCTCCACTCGTAGAGAGCCTCGAACGGCTTATATGAATACTAGAGTGATAGATGTTATTGTAGGAAAACTCGATCAGGGGCAAGTGATCGTCCCAACCACCTCTGAAGTCAATCACGCATGCCCTCAATATGTCCTCAAGAGTCTGGGATTGGTCTGCCTCGCTTGACCATCCGTTTAGGGGTGAAATGTTGTGTTGGGCTTAACCCGCTGCACAAGCCCTTGAAAGACCACCAAAACCGAGAGGTAAATTGAGCACCTCTCGTTCCCGATATGATGGACGTGGGCACTCCATGCAATCGAACTAACTCCCCAGATTTATAGTTTGGCATAATCTTCCGCCTAGTCCATGGTTTTAACCTAGAAAATGTGCAGCCTTTGGTCAACCTGCCTACTACAACCCAAATGGAATCATATTGCCTGGGCGAGTAAAAGGCGACTCGATAAAATCCATATTAATTTCTTCCTTACCTCCAAGTGAATGTTGATATCCCGAAGCACACCTCCCCATCGTCTCTAATGCTCAACCTCTACTTGCTGACAGTTCGGACACTTGGCTATGAATTCCGCAATATCCTTCTTCATGCCATTCCACCAATAGATTTCCGTAAGTCACCAGACATCTTGGTGGTACTCTGAGGGATAGGAATACTTGATCCATGAGCCTCTAGCAAAGATCCGGCTCCTCAAATCATCGATATCTAGAATAATAGGCATCCTGGTACTGAAGCACACCATCTCCCCCTTGGGAGAAGGCCTACCTTCCGACTTTGAACGGCTTCCTTCAACTTTACCAACACGGGTCTTCATCTTGTCTAGCTTTCACCTTTACTACCAAAGACAATTTGATCCATTCGCACAACAACACCCCTATTGCCGAGTCAACCAACCTAACTCCCAAACCATGCGAGTCGATGTACATCTTCACTAGCCTCTTCTTCCCCTCATCCACATGGGACACACTCTTCATTGAGAATCTACTAAATGTGTCCGTTTACCACATAGCCTTACCAAATGGTAAAGGACATTCATATCGTATTCCTTGAGTAAAGCTCCAACCACCTTTGTCAAGATTGAGATCATTCTCGCATGAACACATACTGAAGCTCTTGGTCCGTAAATACATTCACGGGACTTATACAAATAATGTATCCATATTCAAGGCGAATACTACCGCGCCAATTCAAGATCATCTCTTGCCGGGTAATTCTCTCATGGACTTTCAAATCGTCTAGAAGCATATTCATCACTTTCCCCACGTTGCATCAATACACACCCGAGTCCAATTATTGTAGCATCACAATACACCACGAAACCATCGCTACCCTCCATTAGATAATAGCGGTGTGCTGAAGTCGGCCGAGTCTTTCACCCACAGCTCTTCCCACAAGCCCCCGATCAATGGAATTTCACCTTCTCCGGGTCAATTTGGTCAAAGGTGTTTAATAGATGAGAAGCCCTCAACAAATCTTTCAATAATAGCTGCCTAGACCCCCAGAAACTTCCGAATATCTAAAGGATTTACCGGTTTAGCCAATTCTTTTCTACGACCTTGATTTCTGAGAATCCACCTAATACTCCCCTCACTTGATACTACATGGCCCAAAAATGCCACCGAAGTTCAACCAAATCTCACATTTGCTGAATTTGGTATATAGTTGGCGATCCTAAGAGTTCGGGCACTACTCTCAAATGAGCGACATGTTCCTCCTCGCTCCGAGAGTATATCAAAATATCATCGATGAACACAATCACGAATATATTAAGGTATAGCTTGAACACCAGCTCATCAAGTCCATAAAAGTTGAAGGAACATTCGTTAGTCCAAAAGACATAACTACAAACTCATAATGACCATACCGCATCCTTAAGACTGTCTTTGGGATATCACACTCCCGAACTTTGAGTTGATGATACCCGAATTGGAGATCTATCTTTGAGAAATGCTTGGCACCCTAAAGCTGATCAAATAAATCATCAATCTTAGAGAAGGATACCCTGGCTTCTTGATGGCGACTTTGTTCAATTGCATAAATGGCCATCCGGCGAGCAACTTTTCGACAAATAAGACCGTGCGCCTCTATGGAGACTTGCTGGCCTAATGAAACTTTTTTATCTAACAGGTCCTTCAACTGATCCTTCAACTCCTTTAGCTCACTCGGGGCCATCTTGTATAGAGGGATAGATATAGGCCGCTGGGACGCGTATGTCAATACTAAAATCAATTTCCTCTCTCGAGAAGAATGCTTGGTAAGTCATCGTGGAATTCCTTCTGTACTCACGCACCACTGGAACTGACTGAACAGTTGGGTCTTTTAGACTCAACATCATTAACCCTAACTAGATGATACATACACTCCTTCGATATCATCTTCCTCTCGGCCTTGGATAGGAAATAAATACTCTACGGGCATAGCCACACTACCCTTCCACTCCAAGATCGATCTATCCAGAAAGAGGAACTCCCCCACACGAGTTCTACAATTAACAGAAGCATAACACGTATACAACCAATCCATGCTAAGAATATTATAGAAGTCAGTCGTGGCTAACTCAAAGGTCTCAGAGGTGACTTATGCAATACAGAGATCGGGCATCCTCTATATACCTACCTAGCTACAACCGAATCACCACCGTGGAGTAGAAACTGAAAATGGTTCTGATAGAGTCTAGGACTAACTCCAGTTACTAGAAGTATAGGGCATCGCTAAAGACAAGGTAGCCCCTAGATCTAACAAAGCATAAACATAGATGAAACACTGCACATACCGCAACTACATTTGGGGAAGTCTCCTATTCCTTATGGGTCACAAGGGCATAGAACCTATTCTGGTGCTGACCACTAGCAGACCTAGTCGAGGCACCCTGCCGAGGGGGACATACTCGGAGTAGATGAGCTAGAGGCCGCATACGCTCCACCGCCCCGGACCCGACTCCCTCCCTCGAAGGGTATTCCTCGGAAGTTGGTGACCCAGCTTTCGCACACCAAAACAAGCATCTATGCCAAGTAGGAACCTTCTTTAGTGATTCTTGCTACACCTACCACAAGCTGGGAAGTGCACTCTATATGCATGTCCCCCTGGACTTTCAAATCTGAAGCCTTGCTTTTTCGATCCCCTCGTGATCTAAAATGGTGTAATCGGGCCGATGACGGTGGCCGGAGAAAAGACCCGTGCTGAGATTCCTAAAGCACCGTCCATCCCCCGATATAGCCCGAGAAGTCCCATAAGTGTCTGTCCTAGCCCTCTTAGCCTCTCTCGGCCTTCAATACACTGACTCCATATGCTAGGCATGCAACACTATGTGGGGGAAATCTATATTCAATGCAAAGATGGCGATCCTACAATCCTATCTAGAAGTCCGCCACTCCATGTAATAAATCAGTCACTGAGTTCTCTAGTCTCGCCACCAACCCGTGCATACATGGATAAACGGATAACTCTCTAGAGCGTACCCTGAACTAATATATCACCCCTGCTTCGGAATTTAAAAACTCACCGCCTTCATTTCTTTTTCATCTCTACAAGGGAAGAAATCCCATCCACAAAGGCCGCATGAAACTCTTTTCCCAACTCTATAGGGCCTGGCCCCACCACTCCTAGCATCTCGTCCATTTCTTGAACCATATATGCACCACCCCTTTCAACTGATAAGAGTACAAATCAACACACTCTCTCCATTTTTCACCCCCATGACCTGGGTGATCTTTTAGAATTGTTGATGAAGTCATGCGAGTCCTCATCTACCTTGGACCCCATGAATTTCAAGGGTTCATCCTCAAGAAATCTCTCACCCGAGTCGCCACCGCATTACCATTCTGTGGAATATGCGCAAAGCTTGCTAATTGACCTAAGTGGTCAAGGCTCGCGCAGTTATTCAGATAGCTGCCCAAAACTCATCATGGGCAATCGGCTCTTGTTCCTTGTGCTCCCCAACGGTGAGGCGCATTAGTGCCCATGACAATTTCCATCCTCGTGGCCTTCACTATTTCCATTTCTCCTACCATTAATTCTTTTCAAGGAGCGATGATTCTACAATCGCAATAGCTAGAATTAGAAGGATAGAAAGACTTTCATCGCACGACATAGATCATGAAAGAAGGGAACATTTCCTAAACGTCTCGTAACCTCTTCTGCCATAAGTGTGGCATGCTTCACACCCATGAAAAAGACTCTGGCTAATGCGGCTTTAAGACAAATTCTAGACACTACACAATTTCATGGCTTTAATACTATTGTTAGTCACGACCCGAACAGAGGCTCGGATCGTAACACAAGACAAGGAGCCCTAAGAGACCCCAAGTCTACCCAATGCATATGCATACATCTAACTCGATCAAAAAATTGAATAATCTACAATATAATCATAGAGGAAGTCTTACTTGAATATAACATTAGAATACAATATAGCTGAATACATACATATATCTGAAAAGCCTCTAAATATGAATAGTTGATGGGTCAAGACCCCAACTAACTCAACAAAATTGAAACTAAAATACACGTAGTAAATCTAAGTAGTCTAGTACTGAGGATCTAAGGACTCCACAAATAATGCAAATGCTAACTTTGATAAGCTGACTACGAGCAGGGGCTGAACCTGGGAGCTGGGTCTTAATATAAATGAAACAATACAGAGTGTGTCGTCAATACGTGGAATATAGCGAGTATGCAAGGTAAGTAAAAATAGAAATTTAAAATATATAAAACTCATAAATAGTCATAAGAGTAGGACAATATGCTCATAACATAAATTACGTAATATAACATAAGACTCAAGGTTTTCAAACATTCATCACACAATCGCAATCATAATCATAAGAGAAAGGCTTTATTAAACATGACTTGAGACAATATACATAATCATAAACATGAATAAATTCAAGTGAGGAACAATGGGAGATTTCCCATAACCGACATACCCCATAACAGCACACATGGAGCCTCGATCTCGTAACCCTAGTCGGGGAAGGTGTTCGTATCTTTGCTAAGGATATAACCAAGGAAAGGCATGATATCACCATGAAAAAGGCCATCTGGGCAGGGGACAAGCCACAAGGGAGGTCCTATCATGTCCTACAGTGGCATGTAGCTTCGAGATCTGAGGCAATAACCTAGGCTTACTCTACTGGTGTTAAATACTACTCCCAAAACATATATAGTGCTCATAGTATAACATGCATGAGATTCATGGGCTAGTTAAATTAGGATAATCGTAAACATGCTTGTGAATTCGTGAACTATCCATGAGGTTAAGGCCTGCAAGGCCCGGCCAAAAGCTCATTTCAAAATCATGGGATTCATGCATAATTGTAGATCATACACATATTTTCAAATCCTCAATGATAACGGTATTTGAATAATCTATATTTCAAATCATAAATCATGATGGTTTTAAGAATATAAATAATTTAGGTAAAGATCATAACTGATTCGTCATAGAACATGCATAATTAGGCTTAAGTTTGGAGAAATCGAAATCACAATTTTAATATCAAAATAGTTGTAGAATCTGATCAAAATTCAGAAAATATAATATATATCGCAAAAGAAAATAACCTATTAATAGATCAATATAATCACAAGATTTAGGTCAAAACCCCATAAGATTTTTGATCAAATTTCATGAATTAAGAAAGATTGGGCATGGGTGTGAACGAAAACACCCATTCATAATCCTACATACCTGGGTAAGATCAATTCTCTCCACTCCTAGAAAGCCCAAAAGGGAATTTGATGAAGAACACCTTGAAGACTAGCTTGATCACCTCTAAACTTCTCTCTAACTTTGCATGCATGTATAATGAATAGGTTAGAGGATTAACCTATCTTTAATACACTTCATAAAATAACATAAAATGATGTTGTTTAGGCCTTAGGAACCTAGGAATTATGGAAAAGCCCTTACTGAATTCGCAAAACACAACTTCTAGGTGGTCCTAATAGAGGACCTAACTACTGCTTCTCGTGTGGCCAAGACTCGTGGAGTCGGCCGTGAAGTACATTGCCTGGGCTTCAACAACAACATACTCTCGCTGATCACGACTCACCCCATGAATCATGGGACTAACCATGACTCATGGGGTCCTCCTGTCGAGTGCACTGCCTCCCTTCTTTCTCTTCTCTCACCACCCCACGCTCCGACCTAATGACTCGTGGGGTCCGACCACAAGTCAGCTGTCACGCCCGTGGGGGTCCTTTTTCTCAAACTTCCCAAACTCCCCACTAGACTTCCCACGAGTCACACCCACGACTCGTGGGCTACACCAAGGAGTCATCCCACGACTCGTTCCGTGCTTGGTGCCGCTTTAAATCTTTCTTCATTTCAACTCCCAGTCTGATTTTTCAAATTTTCGGGGTATAAATAACCGGATCAGAAGCAGGAAGGTACGCAAAACTCCGATGAGGTAGGTAATCATCCTATCTGCCCTTGAAATCGATAATCACACAATCTCTCAGTATATCTTCTAAAGTCAGTATAGTCCTCTTCTTGTCTATCTATGTGCGGGTGAAAAGCTGTGTTGAGCTTGATGGCACGTCCCTTCGAAAAGACTTCCGTGAATGAGAGGTGAACTGGGTACCTCTATATGAAATAATGGAAAAGGGCACCCCATGTAGTTTTACCAACTCCCGGATATAACACCCGGCATAACTTCTTAAGTCTATAGTTTTAGTTGGGAGGAAATGTACTGACTTAGTCTTCCAAACATTATCACCTGTATATAGTCGTGCCGCGACGTATGAGGTATACCTGTAATAAAATCCATATTTACTTCTTCCTACTCTCATATGGGTATTCTGATGTCCTGAGTCATACCTTCCTGTCTCTGATTTTCCACCTTGACCTGCTGGCAATTTGGGCACTTAGTTACAAATTCTACATTATCTCTTTTCATGCCATTCCAAAATAAAAGCCTAAGTAAAAGCAATTGTCGATGTCCAAAATAAAAGCCTATGTTCTATTTATACAAGTGGAAAATTTCCAAAAATAATCTGGCAGCGTGGCTTCAGAGGTTATCGCGGAGCTCAAGCCCGTGCCACGGCCACGCGAAGCCTCAATGGGGTCCGGTACAACAATAATACCTCACCGTGGCACGAGCTACAGCTTAGGCTTACCGAATCAGTAAGGTGGAACTAATCTCCTCAACGGGCACGGAGGCCATCGTGGAGGTCAGGTTCGTGCCACGGAGCCATCGCGCTCCTTCACTGCTTTGTGCGTTCATATTTTTCTATAATTTTATCCTTCCACCCATGTAATGTGGCATGTTGTTCTACGCGACCATCCTTAGCGTGACATGCTGGGGAACTTTCAATTCTCTTTATGCCCTAGATATTAGCCTATTATCCCTCGGAGTTTAGCTTGCTCCTCTAGTTTAAAACTAACTGGAATCAACTACTATCTGTGATCAAGTCTTACCGAAATAGGAGCCACTGCCTTCTCCACCGCAAATAGTCACCACACACAATTATGAATCCAAAAATAAAAACAACCTTAATTAACTCTAACATGCGTGAATACATCAATATTCTCCCTATCCAGACTCACAACGGGTTGAAAATATGGAGTTTGATCGTATAAATACACCCAATATCAGTAATTACAAAATATACCTAGAATTAAAATTTGAAA
This sequence comes from Datura stramonium, assembly GCA_018107945.1. NCBI lineage: Eukaryota > Viridiplantae > Streptophyta > Magnoliopsida > Solanales > Solanaceae > Datura > Datura stramonium. Next base: position 36,372 of record JACEIK010006882.1, read on the forward strand.
ACCGACCGAGCTGTGGATCTAATCTGTGTCACTAACGAGCCGTTGGTCGTGGGCCACGATTCGTTGGGACCTCTCATTGGTTCTACTTTAGGATTGAAAACACTGGATCTAGCAACGGGGACACCGGCGACTCGTTGGGTGAACTAATGAGATGTTCGTTCCTCCCGTGACCACCGAACGAGGAAACTCGAAAGCTTGATAATGGGTGACACACGACTCATTGGTGGACCCAATGAGTTGCTGTGTCTAGTCATTATGTCCACTAGAAGAATTCTAAAACCTCAAAATTTACAATAAAGGATGGTGACCACTACTCCTTATGGAACACAACAAGTCATTGTTTCCTGTACTCGTCATTACCGGAATATATTTTTGGGGTCTCACCTAATGACTAACACAACGTCGTTGTTTCAAAACTACTGCTGGTTGAGTCGGTGCCCCGGGAGAAGGGATTTTGAGCTGGGGATCCAACGAGTGATAGAAAGATCTAATTTTTCACAAGAGGTCATTCCTTGTCTCGTGGGTTCTCAACATCAAGTTAGGAGCCGACCACGACCGACAATGTTTGTTGAGGCCGACCACGACTCGTTCCTCTCGCCGTTCTGGTGTAGATTTTCTGGTTTTATTCTGAATATTTCTTGCAAGTCCTGAGTCTGGTCTAGAAAGATCTGGGTTTTACATGCACCGGGCCATGTCTCGCTTTTCTCACCACCGTCTCTTGCTACTATGACCCGTAAAATGCTCTTTACGAGTTGTAATGAGGAAATTCTAATACCAAGATAATGAGAATTTTTTTGCAACCTATTTTTTTGTTTCCCCTACACACTGACCACACATAAGTCTATAAACTTGGCTTCCAAAGACGTGCTTGATTTAATGTTCTGCCCGATGCAGGTGGTTCGCCATTTAAACTACACCGAACCACCTGGCGGGGTTGCCTCCCAAGAATTGCCTGATTAAATGTCGCAGCACCATGCATGTCTCTGGACTACTCGTACTTTGTCAAGAAACTCATACTATCCTCGATTGCTGAGACCACCCTAAACTCATTTGGCTGCTTCATTGATCGGCATATTGAAAGTCACTCCCTCTTATTAAGCCTGAATTTCATGTTGCCGCCAACGCCTACTAAAGCCCTCCTGCAGTCAAGGAATGGTTGCCCTAAATGATGGGGACATCAAAGTCAACCTTGAAATCTAGGATCACGAAGTCTGCTGGGAATATGAATTCGTCCACTTTGACATACAATATCAAATAGGATCCCCATGCCTCTTCTTCATAGTATGGCTCTGGCCATCAATAGTTGCATAGTAGTCAAGTAAGGGGGCCCTTAAGCCGAAGCATTTGAACGCTGCTAATGGAATCGATTTATTCATTCTCCTGGGTGCAGCAGAGTGCCTTCGAGATCAACGTCACTTATAGTACATGGAATGGTGAAGGCACCTGGATCCTCATTTTTTGGTGGGGGCAAGGACCCTTGAGTTATCACATCACGATGCAAGTTACCCACTAGCTCATAGCTCATGGACCTTTCTTGTAACAAGGTCTTTAATAAACTTGGCGTATCCAAGCATCTGCTCCAATGCCTTCAACTAATGGCGTTTACAGATAATTGTTTAAGCATGGAAATAAATTTCAAACTTACCATCTTCCTTTCTTTCTTCATTCTTTTGAGGGAACGGGAGTAGTGGTGGTCAGGATAGCCTTACAACTGCAGGGCCCCTATTTCTTACCTTGTTCAGATTCATGCTCCTTCTCAACAACTAGAGCCTCAGTCAACTCAACCTCTTCCTTAAGCTCTTTCAACAACCTTCTTCATCATTAATAATTAGGATCTCTTCTTTGCATTTCAACTACAATCAGTATAGGGGGATCAACTTTGGTCTTTCCACTTAGTCATCATACCCATACAGTGACTATCATTCTTGGATTCTAGACTGTGTTTCTAGGTAGTGTTCCCTTTTTCCTAGGGTTTAGGGATGCCGATAGTTGATCCGATTGCTGATCTATTTGTTGGATGTGGCATGTGACCTGCAACTATTTGTCCCATGCCGTATATATCTCCAAGAATTTTGTTACCGCTTCTTTCGTGGATCTCTACTTCTTGAGAATCTCATCCATCATGCTCTCCAATTTGACTGTCCAGCCTCCTCGCGCATTAGAGGTACATACTCCTACTCAATCATTGCGGTAACCATCATTCTTTTCTCCATTATCCCTCTCGCTCACGATCTCAGCCTTCGTCTCGTACTCCATGTCGGTTGTAGTTGTGTTGGTATTGGTTCTCGACTTTATTTAGGAGCTTTTCCACGAAGTGTCCTTTCCAAACCCTGGGTACCAGCCCGAAAACCCGCTACCTGGTTTTCCAAGAAAACTTTGCCTCCTCAGAATCTTAATGCTCCAAATTCTCGGTTCTTGTCTTATGTCCCCACTACATTAACTTTTTGTAGCCCCAACACCCATGATATGCTTCGTGAGCGGTGTTTAATGATGTACGAATATGGGCCAATTGCGATAATGCTCCTCCTTCTTCTTTCATTGGTCTGTAGTCATGCCTACATCATATGTACCAACAGCTACTTCTGCTTCACTGGTGTGCTAGGACCTACCGTTTTAGTCAATTTATCAAGAATAATGGAAGCTTTTTCCCACGTATCACGCACCGTGCTCCTCCCGTCACAAAAGAGATTCGCCACAACTTTTGCACTATTATTTACCACTCCATAAAAACTCTCAACAAACTATCATCGAGAAATTTTATGGTTTGGGGCACTTGGTCAACTTCTTTCTTAAATCTCAATCGGGTTTCATGAAGTGCCTCCATTTCGCCGTCGGAAATTATAGATCTCATCCTTAAGTCGTAGCATCTTCCCCGGAGTTGGGAAAACCTTTCAAAGAAAGACTATTCTAGCTCCCTTCAGTTGGTAATGGAGTCGTTTGGAAACTCCGATAACCATAGAGTTGCCTCCTTGCATGCAGAGAAGGGAAGATTCAACCTCATTGGTGCCCCGACGCAACACTCGGCAACCTGTATGCCTTTCATATTCGACAAAGTTCATAAAGTGTAGCTTGGCATCAAGAAATTCGAATGACCACTAAACACCCTTTCTTTCAAATTCAGCAACTGTATCATGGTGCTAGTGATGTTAAACTTGCCGCACCAGGCAAAGGTGGTGGTACGATAGCTCCAATTGACCTCGATTTCAACAATATCCGGCCATCTCATCAAAGAATTGAGGGGCATATCTCTGTCTCTATTGCTTCTTCAATGGTGACCGCATTTACAACTTCATCCCAAGCATCATCGGCTTTCCCCGGCGTGCCTTTGCTAAGCTAGCTCGGCTTGACTAGCTTCTTTAGCAAGACGGGCATCTCTCTGCTTTTGGTTCTCCATTTTAAAATAAATAAAAAAACCTCAATTATCAATTCAATTTCAATCTATCAAACAACAATTAAAATAATAAAGGAATAAAAATAAAAAAATTAAAAAAATTAAAAAAATTAAATGAGGAAATAACAACCAAAAGTTTAACACAAGTACTAATCTAATTCAGCCGTATTCCTCAGCAACGGTGCCACTTTTTGATAACGCCAAACTCACACTTCTAACAAGTATGAAGCGGATGTTTTCAGTAAAGAACCCAACAAAGAGGCCGGGGTCGAATCCATGGGGAATATGGCAAGAACTAGACTATTGTCGATATTTATGCTTTTTGGTATGTTATCTCCAAATTGGGGGTTTTATAGAAAAACAATTATAGAACATAAGTGAAAATCAGTTATTGTTAATCAAAAATTTGAAATTAACTAGGGTAAGTGTTCCCCATGGGTTCATAAATTATTCGGCTTACACTCGTGATCAATCCTAATTCTTATTTCTAGAACTGATAACTAGGGTTCATCCAGACAACTGGTTTGTCCCTATTGATTACTATACTCACCAAGTTAAGTCTCATGTCGATCTCTGCTAATCAAGCTCAATTTTTTCCCAAATTAACTATCTCGCAATCCGCAAATCGTTTATACAACGTATCATGAAAATAAAGGCTTTGTTGTAATTTCGTTTTCCTAATCTCTATTTCTATAGGTTCAAACAAGTATAGAACTCGGGTAAGTCCTAACATTGTGCTTCATTAAGAAGCATTAAAAGTGAAGAGAATTCTATACAAGCATTTAGCATTGGTTTCGAATCACTTTGTGTAACTCTAGTTCGTTAATCCACCATAGTTTCCACAACCCTAGTCGCGGAGGTTGTAGCCTCTCATGATTGTAAGATATTATTGGTATTCATAGACAAACACATAATTAAATTATAGTGATGATTGATATAAAAGCTGCCATGAACATTGCAAGAAAAGATGTTTGAATAAATTCAAGAACAATCGAGAAAATCCAAGTTATAATCTAAAGAATTTCTCTCCAATATTGTAATATACTAATTATAAACTTTCTAATAATCAACTCCTGACTAATTCTTCTTACCATATTTGACCAACAAGAAACCTAAAAATATTTATATAGATAATAAAATTCCTCTTTCCTAAGTTAACAGGAAAATAACCAAATTTGGCGTCGAAACATCTTATGAGTCCTCATACGACTGCAATGTGATTGTACGGGCCGCCCTTGTCTCGTACATCCCTTGGCTTCTTCAGGAATTTTCTAAGTGTTGAGGATTCGGTATGACTCGTAACAAGATCCCACGAGTTGTACAATCAAGTTGTGGCTTGACTTTGAGAGCTTTGCATCTTCTAAAGGTTTCTATGAGTGTCTTGGTACGCCTCAATCTTGCTCCTATGATTCGTAATAGCTTGTTGTGTCATGACATTTTCCAATTCCCAAAAATTACTGAAGCTTTCCATGCCTCTTGGTACGGGTCATAGGTAGATGCTATAATTCATAATTTCTACCCGTATCAGGAGACTTCAATTGTGCAAATTCTCCTCGGGCATTCTACGACTCAAGTTACTATTGCAGCGGTGATGGTACGACTCGTGGCTAAGAGTCGTACTTTGCCTTTGCCCGTAACAATCTGTTGAGCATTTCCACGAGTCTCAGTATGGCCTGTACAATCTTTGGTACCGCTCGGGTACCGAGATCAGTACTTGGTCTCTTTATGAAACTTTTGCACATTTTTACTCCAACACCTATTTTCCAAAACAAAGTAAAACATCTCATATCCGTATAAACATAACTATGTCCATGCTATTTTTTATTTTTAAGAATCGAAAGTGTTGTAAGCTCACAGCACATCAACACCCTCAACTTAAGACTTTTGCACGTGTTCAGGCAAAGAAAACAAACTAAATTTGATGCTTAACTAGAAAATAAACTTAGGATACTACCGCCAACACCAATCAAAACTTGCACTATGAATACAAATGCTTTTTGACCTTTCTCCATATAAAACCAAATCAGCTATGCACATCTAGTGACCACAAACCATGAAAATAAGGATCTAGATATGTCATCTAGTTATTAGCAGAGAATCAAGTTATTACCAATGCTTTCACACACAATCGGCGAATAAAACACAAAACCATGTAACCTCACAACAAATGAAGTACCCAACTCACAAATATATGAAAATATGAAACTTGGGACTAAATGAAGTAAGACTCACACTCACAAGGAAGTTCCCAAATAATCTGAACATTGGATACCGTAGGCTTTTCCTTATTTTCTACTTTCATCTTCTACAAGTCGCTAGGATCATTATAGGACTTTTGTTCATCTGTAATGTAGGCTTCAGGAGTGGTATGGTAAATATGGAATTTTTAGTGACTAAACCTCCTTGGCATTACATCTTGTGGCTCCAATTTTCACTTATTCACCCTTTTCGCTTTTTCAACTTTTTCCTCCCTTTTCTCTATTTTTATGCAAGATGTGGGTGTTGTGTGTTTTCAACCTTTTCATTAATTTTCTTCTTTTTGTATTTTCTTTTTCAATATTTCTATTTTCAACTTCTTTGTCTCTTCTCTGGTCACACCACACCTCATTTTACCTCTTCTTTCTTTCCTTTTTTCACCTCCCCACGATCTATGCATCCCTACTAGCCATACTCAACTTAGGAATTTTGCCTAGGTTGAGGTTCACAATGTCCACCCAGGGACTGTGGCAAATAGGTTCTTTATAAAAAAAATGAGTATGTTACTGGTTAATGGGTTAATTAAAGAAAAATGGTCCATTAAGGCTCAAAATGGGGATCAAGGAATCATATCATTTGGTAGGGCAATTTAAGCTAAAATAGGCTAAATATAAATAGCCTCGTGATCCTTTCCCTAACCAACCATCCTAAAACCTATGTAAAGACCAAGACTAACTGCATAAGTTCTAGATCTCTGGGCGTGGTGTTGAACTAGGTATATGACCTCACACACTCATGGTACATGTTTGGCATTCATTCTACCTATCCGGTTCATACATGGATAACTATGAATACTCATGCTAATACACAAAATGACACAAAACAATCCATTGCAATCATGCTTTCGTAATCAACAATTGCTAATAACTAACTATCCAAAAAAATTTTAAACAGGGTCATTTTTTCCAAAACTTTTTAAAACTAGTGCATTTTATTGGCTGAGGCTACTTTACAATTAATCCAAAACATCCTAAACAAGCTGGTTCTACTAGATAGTATGCCCGAGGAAAAGAAACACTAAGAAGAAACCCTCGGACGAATTCAAAAATCCAAAAATACAAGCACACCCTCCTTTGAAAACATGCTTCATCACCAAAGCATAGAATATAAAAGCACAAGGGAAATATGCATACTTGTGGCGCTCTAAGCGCTCCTGTCATCCTGCCAGAGGTGGTTCTCGCCCTATAATCATGGCACTAGCGCGTCGGTTTACTCAATGGTACTCTATAAGGGAAATGGTCAGCTCCTCAGCATTAATGGTCGCTTTACGACCTCTTGGTAACAACCCTAGGTTGAATATGGCTTATCTAAGGTCCTGCCACCTATAAGTCGGCATGGGTAATAGTGGAGCTACTCACTCTCCATCTCTCGGCGCCTTCCGACCTATGCTCGTTGTGAATCCGCCGACTCTCCAAATCTTTCCCGCTTGCGTTCTTTCTTTCCTTTTTTTATTCTTTTTCTTAGGTTTCATCTCCAACATCCTCCGAGACCCTCTTCTTTCCTTTTCCTTCCTCTACTCCAGTCGGCTCCCAATATGCTTCCAAGTCAAGCTCATCGTCTATCTCAATATCGAGACAAAGAGTAGGGGCTGCTAGAATTGCTGGTTATTGTTGAGATGAAAATTGGGTCACTTACCTGAAAGCCCCCAACTACTTATGGAGGCTACCAATGTTAGCTTATTCTGCCATGCGCTCTTTGAAACGACACACAAAGCTGCCGAGTTCAGCAAGACCCGTGGCAGCGCCAATCTCAACATTCACTCAAGGCTTCACATTCTCCATCGTAGACTACACCTTATCTATGTCACGGTCAGTCTCTTTCCATTTTTGTAGAAAGTCCTTATACACTAAAATGTATTATACCGGGGTCCGGCTCTTAAGGTCCATAGGTGGTGCAAAAGAGAGGTGCTAGGAGTCAGTCAATGACTCGCCTCATACGGTGTCTCATCCCGATTCTATGATGTAGAGGCATTAACCTGCTTTTCCTGCACCTGCCCATGGTACCTGCGGATTACGGCAGAAAGTCTCGATCGCCTACTGGGTCTATTTTGTCAATGATCAACCCCATGTCCGTTGTCCTCTACCCTTTTCAATCAACTAATACTTTTATTAGGATGCACCTTCAACCTACTCCATATATAACCTGAATACAAGACCAAGGAATGATACGAAAAGTAAATTCCATAGCCCAATCTCGGATCTCCTCTAAAATTACCCTCAGAATGCTAATGGCGTATCTTGACATGATACACACCACAAATGCCGCTTCGTCATGGAGGGTGTTGTCACTTTATGGTAGGTGCGAAGCCGTGGTGAACTAGCATCCAGCAGGGCCTTTGCTAAGAAATTTAGCAAATTTTTTGGTGACCTAATTTCCACTAGTCAACCATATTCTACATCCTCCTTATCTCAGCAAATGACCAGACAAACCACTTTATCTCATTCTTTTCCTTCCTATATCTAACTACTGATCTTCTTCATGACATCCACTCCGGTAGTCAAACTCTGCTATAGTATGTGGTGGTATGAACTGAGGCCTATATAATACCTGAGCAATAGTGTGCTCAGATATGTCATCATTGCGCCTCGCACCATTACACTTTCCATCTTGGGATGATCTTTACAATTTCTGCCCATCCTTTTTTCTCGCTCTATGGTATCCAACAATTGACATATCACTCCCGGATAATCTCCTAGTGTATTGATCTCGGGGGTTCTAGCCACCCACTGAATTCGTAGAAACTAATATCCACTTCATCTCCTCCACCATTCAGTGCATTGGTGAGGATTCGCAACTCTTCTTGGAATATGCCTAGGGCGTTCTTGGTGGTGAGAGAGAGACCATGCTCATAGATCTCTTTCACCCCCGGGGTGCTCTCCACCGAATAGTGTGGTTCTCCCTAGGCGGAGTTTTCTCACCCTTATCACTGGTTGCCTCATCCTCGTACTGAATCACTCTTCTCTATCTTCATTGGTCCTCCTCGGACCCCTCATTACTGTAGAGCTACTTCCCTGACTCTTGGATTTGTTCCTTACCTTCCTCCTCACCGGGAGAATTTGGTAGATATGGCAAAGGGCTGCCTAGACTGGGCTTTAGCTTTTTCCCCTAGTGGCTCGTGCCCCATCGGTGTAAGATGTATCCACCCTGAACCGTCCACTAAACCACTAGGAGAGGTGTCTTCATGTTCCGAGTCGAGGGCTCATCTCCAAATTCCTTTGAGTAGCTATTTTCCTCCGCGGCTTTGTCTTTTGGTGGCTTTGGTTGCTTTCTTCTTCAAAGTCATTGTAACTGTAGAGTAAAAGGCTTAGAAACTTACATCTCGAGAAAAGAAACAAAGAAAAATAATACCCTCTGAATTTTTTTCATGGGCTCCGCACGCAGTCGTACTTAGAAGGTATGATCCGTATGTAGACTCATAGCATCTTAGGTCATAGTTATGACTCGTACTATGAAAGTATGATCTGTACCATGAATTGTATGAGGATACCCTTGAAAACCATTATTCTATATTTTCCACGACTCATGTTACCACCTGTAAGTCGATTTCACGAGTTGTAGTAAGGGTCGACAGCTTGCCTTTGAACTTGACCTTCTTCGCATTTTGGTACGATTGCCAGGTATGACTTATGTAGGCTACGACGGGTCATACTAGGTTCCATACCAATTAATTATACCTTTGGTTTAGGATAGTCTCAACAAGCCATCCTATGAGTCCTAATATAAGACCACGAGTCATAGGAAGGCTTGTGAACCCCTGCCCTGCTCTTTGTTCAAGTCACGGTTCAAGTAGCTCAATTTATGTTAGGTACTTAGAATTCCCCAATTCAGGGCATGCATTTTTAACATTATTACAACTACCCAGTTCTACCTTTTTGATTCACAACCTGTAACTCAATTCGTAACAATGTAAGTTTGATTCTAAGAATGTTCGAATTATACCCAACAAACATAATCACACATGAAGCACTGGTCATTTTCCTCATCTATTTTCATGGATCTTAAGGAATCCTAGTTGTTAAACAAGTTCACATAAGCACGTAGGTCTTTTTACACAACTCAAAGCATAACCACTTACATGAATTTTGAAAAAATCTTGCTCAACTGTGCATGAGTCGCTGATTAGGTTGGAATTCGATTTATAGTGTGTAAATCGCCTACAAATCTTTGCTCTATGATGATTTATTCGAAATACGAGTGTGAGGGAGTCGGGAAGTATTCATGGGTTCGCGGTGATTGCGTGGGAGAAGTGGTAAAAGGGTTGCAATTTAAATATGTTAGGGCATGTTTTAACAAATTTGGGTTGAGTCGGGTCAACTTAAACAATTTGGCCCATCACTATTCGTACCACGAGTCATAGGTTGGGACCTACGACTCACTCTTGTGACTCGTAGCAGGTTTAACAAAACTTAACAGTGGACTTACGAGCACATCATACGACTCGTACTCAAGGTACAAACTGTACCACGACTCATAGTTCACTCTTAAACTCCGAGTTCCATACTTTGCATAGTTCTAACTATATTGAGTACTATGACCCATTCAATGGAGTTACGGTCATAGGATCGACTGCATTCCTGGAATTCATACACTAGCCATGTCTCTGCTTCTCACCACGATCATACTATGACCCTACAATGCTCTTATGAGTCATATTGAGGCTCGAGTACCAACTTGTACCGCAATTTTTTTTCGCAACCTATTTTTGCTTCACCTTCACACCGAGCACACATAAGACAATAAACTTGGGTTTCCTCCCAGAAGCGCTCTGATTAACATCGCACGATGCAGGTGGTTCAGTTACTTAGACTTCACCGAACCACCTCATGGGTTTCCCCCCAAGAAATGCGCTGACTTAACGTTGTGGCATGATGCAAGTCTCGTAGACTACTCATACTTTGTAACCAAACTCGTACTCATCCTCAATTGTTGAGACTACAAATTCTATACTCATTTGGCCGCCCATTGACCGGCAGACATTGAAAGTTGACATTCTCTTTATTAATCTTGAATTTCAGTTAGCCAACCTCAACATATACTAAAGCCCTTCCAAAGGGCAAGGAATGGTCTCCCCAAAATGATGGGAACCTCAAAGTCAACCTCGCAATTTAGGATAATGAAGTCCGCCGGGAATATGACTTTTCCACCTTGACAAGCATATTAAATAGGATCCCCACAGGCCTCTTCACAGTATGCCCAACCATCAATAGCCACATAGTAGTTGGTGTATGGGGGCTCCTGCCGAGCCGCTTGAACACAATAATGGCATTAGATTAATGCTTGCTCCCAAGTTGTAGAGTGCCTTCGCAACTCAATGCTACAAATAGTACATGGAATGGTGAAGGCACTCTAGATCCTCTTTTTCCTAAGAAAGGAATTCCTTGAGGCAATGCCACTATAATGATGCAAGTTACCCACTAGCTCATAGCTCACGGATCTTTTCTTGGTAACAAGGTCCTTTATAAAATTGGCGTATCCAGGCATCTGCTCCAATGCCACAAACTAATGGTATGTTTACAGATAATTGTTTAAGCATGGAAAGAAATTTCTGAAACTTACCATATTCCACCTTTTTCTTAGTTCTTTGAGGGAACAATGGTAGTGGTCTTGGGATAGCCTTTATAGATCTGTGGCTCCTTGTTTCTTACCTTGTTCAACTTCAGTTCTTCTCAACAACTGGAGCCTCAGACAACTCAGCCTCTTTCTTAAGCTCTTACTCACCGACCTTTTCATCATCATCAATTACGGTCACTTTCTTCTTTTGCATTTCAACTATAACCGCGTAGGGGATCAATCAAGGGTCTTTTCTCTCCTAGTCATCATACTATACAATGACTATCACTGGATTTTGACTATGTTTCTAGGTTGTGTCTCTTTTTCCTAGGGTTCATGGATGCCAACAGCTGACCCAACCCTGCCTCTATTTTCTTTGATAGCCGTGGCATGTGACTCAACCGCCCATGATATATCTCCATGAATGTCTTTCAGCCTTCTCCTCCGCGATCTCATCTTGTTGAGCATCTAGCCATCATGCTCTCCAATTTTGGATCGTGAAGCCTCCTCATGCATTAGAGGCACATACAATCCTGCTCGGTCGTTGTGGTAACCTCATTCCTTCTCTATTCTCCCTCTCTCACGACTCGACCTGCTTTCGTACTCCATTTTGGTTATAGTTGTCTTGGTATTAGTCTCGACCTTGATTTTTGAGCCTTGCCTCCAAATGTCCTGTCCAGACCCTTGGGAGTCGGGTCTGAAAACCTCGCCACCCGATTTTTAAAGAAGTTTGCCTCCTTCTCGGAATTTGAATGTTTCGCCTCGGTTTCTATCCCCGTGTCCCCTATCAGATTAACTTTTCTAGCCCTAGCACCTATGATTTGCTTCATGAGCAAGTCTAATGATATATGCACAAGAGCCACCCCTGATCACGTTCCTCCTTCTTCTTTCGTTGGTCTGCAGTCATGCCCATCAACATATGTGCCAACAACTTCTTCCCTTCCATGGTGTGCCGTGCCCCGCGTTTTACTCACTCAATCAAGAATAGTGGCAACTTATTCCTATGTGTGACTCATCAGTGCTCCTTCCGCCACAGTATCTGCCACAACTTCTGTACTATTGTTTCTCAATGACCTGTAAAATCTCCAACAAACTATCATTAGGAATTTTATGGTTTGGGCACTTGGTCAACTTCTTCTTAAATCTCAACTAGGTTTCATGTAAAGGCTCCGGTTTCCAGTTCTGTTTGAAATTGTAGATCTCATCCTCGAGGGTAGGAAACTCTTCATGGCCTATTTGAGCTCCCTCCAGTTGGTAATCGAGTCATTTGGCAACTCCACAACTAGCAAGGGCCTCCTTAGAAGCCGTACAGAAGGAAGAGTCTTAGCCTATCATGTCTCCGATTCGACACCGGGGAAACTTGTACGCCTTTGCATATTCTGGACGAATTTCATAAAGTGTAGGTTGGCATTATTAGCTACGACTACTAAACACCTCTTTCATATTCAACAACTATATCATGGTGCTAGTAATGTCAAACTTTTACCCAACATGCAAAGGTGGTGGTACTATAGCTCCGGCCGAAAGCGTATTTCATCAATATCTAGGTCATCCTCATCAAAGAATTGAGGCATATGTCTGGCCTCTATTGTGCCTTCCATGACGACCAGTGTTTACAATCTCATCCCGTGCATCATCGGCTTCCTAAGTGCAAACTTGCCAAGCTAGTCGACTTACTCTAGCTTCTTAGCAAGACGGAGTCTTTTTGCTCTTAGTTCTCCATTCTTCACAGTATTCTTTCAAGTTCAAGATCCAAAGGAATTAGGGCTTTTCCACTTGTCGAGTACTTCGCATTCACCAAGAGACAACCCGTGGTGGGTGCCAAAAACAAAACAAAAATGTAAATGAATAAATAACAATTAAAAAGTTAAACACAAGAAATTAATATAATCTTTTGTCGTATTCCCCACAATTCACGCCTTTTTTTTATAACGTTCAAACTCACACTCCTGAAAAGTATAAAGCAGATGTTATCAGCCAAGAACCCAACAAAGAGGTTAGCTCGAACTCATAGGAAATATGGTAAGAACTAGAGCAATGCCGTGTATTTAAGCTTTTGGTCTCATATTCCAAATTTGGGGGTTTATAGAAAAAAATTAAAAAGTGGAAATAAATTGTTGTTTATGAAGATTTTACAATTAACTAGTGTAAGTGTTCTATGGCTCATAACTACTGACTACACTCGTGATCGATCCTAATGCTTACTTGTAAAAATGATAACTAGGATGTATCCAAACGATCGTCTGCCCCACAATGACTATACTAATCACTAAAGAAGTTCTAAGTGAGCGATTGCTAATAGTTAATAATTTGTTTCAAATTAACTATCCTGGGTGATCGTAAGCTCAAATTATACAATGATCACAAAGCATGATTTTATTGTAATTCTCTTTTCCTAATATCTACTTCTCTAGGTTCAAGCAAGTAAAGAATTCGGGCAAGTCCTAACATTGTGCTTCAACAGAAACATTAAATATGAAGAGAATACAATACAAGCGTTTAGCATTGGTTTTGAATCGCTTTGTGCAAACCCTTGTTTGTTAATTTACCATGATTTCTACAACCCTAGTTATGGAGGTTTAGCTCTCATGATTGTAAGATATGATTAGTGTATTCATAGTCAAACATATAATTAAATACTTACAATGATGATCGAAAGAAAACTCGCTGAATATTGCAAGAAATATGTTTGAATAAATTCAAGAAAATTCAGAAAATCCAAGTTATTATCTCTAGAATGTTTCAATATTGTCAAAAACTAATTAAAACTTGATAATAATCGTTTCCACCACTTCGATCATCTCTCGACTCAAGAAGAAACCTAAAAGTATTTATACAAATACAAAATCTTTTTTCCTAAGTTAATAGGGAAATAACCAAATCTGGCGTCGACACTTCATACGACTCATCATACGAATCTGCTACAGGATTGTATAGGCCATGCCTTGTCCGAGCATCCCTTCGGCTTCTGGAAGAATTTGCTAAGTGTTGGCATCTCGTACTACTCATAACATGATCCTATAAGACGATGTACCAATATTGCTTTGACTCTAAGAACTTTGGTATCTTTTAAAGGTTTCTAAATAGTGTCTTGGTATGCCTGTACTCTTGCTCACGGCTCGTAACATCTTATCGTGACAAGAGATCTGCCAAGTCTCGAAAATCTACTAAAGCTTTCACTAATGGGTTTGGTATGGGTCATAGGTAGATGCCACGATTCGCACTGCTACCCGTATCGTAGAGAATTCATTTGTGCAAATTTCTTTGAATTATTATACAACTCAGATTACGGCTCGTACTAGGATGGTACAGCTCATACTAAGAGTCGTATTCTTGCCTTTACCTTGCTGAAATTTATAATATTTTCCTTACAAGCCTTTGTGTCACAAATCCCAAACGCATATCCTATCGTAGACACGGGACAAAGTGAGCCCCGAGAGACCCTAAGTCGACCCATGGCATGAGCATACATCTAATTCAATCAAATGAGCGGAAGACTTAACATAAAGAACGTAATTTTAACATAGCATGGGTGGAAAAATAGTACAATACTTATACAATACGCACTGAATACAACTTTTTAGTCTGATAATAAGCCTATAAACATGAAAGGCGCATTGATGGGACAACTCCCCAACTAATCCAACATACTGAAACTAAAAGGAATACATAGAGTGAACATGTAGTCCTTGGAACATGAGGACTACCAAGTGCGCTGAGAGAAAGTCTGAACTATCTATAGGTGAGGATGAGCCTTAGAATCCAGGGACTTGCATCATGACATGATACAATATAGAAAGTATGCGTACAAGAGGAGGGAAATGTATCGCGTATGCAAGATAAGCAAACGGACATTTAAAACATGTATAAAAATTCATAAGTGATCATAAGAGCAGGACATCATGCTCGTAATTAAGTAAATTATCATAACATATTATACGCCTGGGTTTTCTAAACATTCACAACGTGTCATAATCATAATCATCATATAGAATAGCTTTTACTTAACATAACTTGAACCAACATACATAATCATAACATGCATAAGTCATGAGGAACAGGAGATTCTCTTAACCGAAATACCACATATGAGCACAATATTAGCCCGACTCTGTAGCCCTAGTCGGGAGGGTGTTCATACTCTTACCAAGGGTAGGAACCATGAAGGGCGTGGATCGTTGCCACAAAAAGGGCCATTTGGGTCGTGGACAAACATGAAAGGGGTTCCAACATACTACGTGGCATGTAGTTCATGAGATCCGGTGCTTAACTCCGAGCCCCGAACCTACTCGGTGTTCGATACTACCCCAAAATATATAGTGCTCATAATAATACATACTGAATTCATGGGACTAGTTTAGATCATGATAATCGTGAACATGCTTGAACATATGTGAACTAACCATGACTTGAGGTCCCCGAGTCGGCCAAAATATAATTCATGGTTCATAAGATTCATACATATTTGTAGATCATGCATATAGCTTGGATCATAATACATATAAAAATAAATTCATATATAATAAATTCATTATTCATGTTGGGATCATAAAACATCAATGGATCAATGGATTATAAATCGTTTCATCATGTGGCATGCATAATCAAACATGATTGCTTAGAAATTAAAAATCAACAATATTATAATCAATTTAAATCTTAAAAAAGATTATCAAAATCAGTAGATGGCATAAGATTTCAAATATCACAAAACGCATAATTAAATCATTAGATTTAATATAAATCAATTGCAAAATTCCTCATTGAGTTTTTTTATAGTTTATAAGTAAAATCATAGAGTAGGAGCATGGGTGGGAAGAATCCACCCATTGATGACCTTACATACCCTTGGAATTATCGAATTCTAACTCTCCTTAGAAGCCCAAGCATGGAATTTTGAAGAATTGAAGTGAAAAAGCTTGAAATCTTTCTTTAGTTCACCTATCAATATCCTTGCATGCATGAATAAGAGTTTAGAAGGATTATTTCTTAAAAACCTAGCTTTCCCAAGCCTCCAAACAATGTGAGTTTAGGGCATTATATCATGAGAAAGTCAAAATACCCTTAATGAACCCACTCTGAAATCTTACCGGATGGAACCCACGGTGGTACCAACGGATCGTGGGCACCAAAAATGATCCATATTGTCCCCTCGTTGAATGGACTGCTGAAAGCCTTCTCTCGTAAACAACCAATGGATGGTCAAGACGACCCGCCCTTAAATCCATGACTCTTTACATCGTCCGTGGTTTGCCTCACTATTAGCATCTCATTTTCTAACAGGTCACACCACGACTCGTCACTACAAACACAAGTCATTTTTTCTCCGCCAAGCTCCATCGAAAACTTCAACTCTAATAATGACCACAAACTACGACCATGGTTTCTTCTTAACAAGCCGTTGGGTCGCCCATTGTAAGTCACCTTAAAAACCCCGACACCTTGCCACGATCTTCAGCACAACGACTCATTATTTCCCATAATGAGTCACTTCATCCTTGCTTTACATCAATACCCATCTTGATTCCACTAATGGTTTATTCCAACGACTCATGGTTTGGTCCAACGAGTCGACTCTTGGCCTGCCCCGAGGGATTTTTCCATTTTCCGTAGTTTTCAACTTTCTTCGGGTCTATCTCACGTACTTCCGGTATTAAGCAATATCTACCCCTGGGAACATTCATCCTCAAATGTTAGAAACATGTAGAATTCAAAGAGACATACAATCATCATAGTCAAATACTCGATCTTTTTAATCAAAATTTTAACAAAATGACTACCTCCACCATAATACATAGCCGAACCGATCTCATTTTTCACATACACATTTATACACATAATGACCCTGCACACATGAATCGAACATGAAAACAAGATAGAATCATGGAGTAAAACTGATACTCAAGTCAGAACCGAGATGGTAGAGAATAAATGTGGGTATTTAGCCATCTTATCTCGCGGCTTTCCCACGCTGCTCCCTCAACATGGTTTCTCCATAAAACCTAACTGAGGCTACTTCTTTTCCGCAGCTTACGTACTCTGACGATCTATTATTTCCACCGGAACTTCTTCGTAGCTGAGGCTATCTTTTACACTGATTATCAACCGAACTACTAAAGCTGATCTCGGCAAACACTTTTCAAAAGTGATACATGAAACACGGGATGTACTCGAAGATAATTTTCATGGAAAACTCCAACTCAAACGCCACCTTACAAACTCTTCTCACCACTTTGTAGGGGCCAACATATTAGGGAGCGTAATTATCCTTTCTTTCCAAACCGCTGACTTCTTTCACGAGAGATACCTTTGAGAAATACCAGCCGTGGAACATCAAACTCCAGATCCTTTCTCCTCAAATCGCATATGATTTCGATGACTTCCGAGTAGTTTCTAACCAGTCCCTTATCAACCGAGTTTTACTATTGTCTCATGAACTGAATAAGATCCTATAATGGCTGCCTCACAAAACCTCAAACCATCCGATGGGCGATCACCTTCGGCCGTAAAGAGCCTCGAACGACGCGATCTGAATACTAGAGTGATAATTGTTATCATAAGCAAAATCAATTAAGGGAAACTGATCGTCCCATCTACCTTTAAATCCATGACACATGCTCCTCAACATATCCTCAAGAGTCTAGATCGTTCGTTTCGGCTTGGGCCATCCATTTGCGGATGAAAGGCTTTGTTGGAGCTTGGACTTGAGTCCCGAGTCCCTTCGAAAAGGCCACCAGAACCGGGAGGTAACCGATCCTCGGTTTGAAATAATGGACAAGGGCACGACGAAGTCAAACCAACTCCCGAACATACTATTTGGCATAATCATCTATTGTATCTGTGGTCTTGACTGTAGAAAGTGTGGTAAACTCTTGTTAACTGCCTACCACCACCCAAATGGAATCATAGTGTCGCGAGTACGAGGTAGGCCTGTACGAAACTATTAATCTCTTCCCCACTTCCAAGTGGGGATGCTAATATCCTGCTATTCCTCTCGCCTTTGATGCTCTACTTCTCACTTGCCGATAGCTTGGACATTTGGCTACGAACGCTACAATATTCCACTTCATACCATCCAACCTATAGATTTTCCACAAACTGATACATCTTCGTGGATCCCGAATGGATAGAATATTTGGTACCACGTGCCTCATGCAATATCAGAACTCTCAAATTATCAACATCTGGGACACATAGTCGACTCCCTGCATCGTAGAACACCATCTCCCCTTAGAGAAAACCTCCACCTTTTGTCTCCGCACCGCTTCCTTCAACTTTCCTGCTAGGGATCCTCATCTTGCTTAGATTTGACATCAACTACTAAGGACGATTCTGACCCATTCTACACAATAACGCCGCTATCAGTCGGTAGCCGATCAATCTAACTCCCCAATCATGCAAGTCGGGTGGACACCGTCACCAACTCCTTTCTTTCCCTCAACCACGTGGGACACACTCTCCATAGAGAGCCTATTGCGTATACGAAACCACATTAGCCTTGCCCTGATGGTAAAGAATACCCATATCATAATCCTTTAGTAACTCCAACCAACTCCTTGCCGAAGATTGAGATCTTTCATGCGAAAAAAATTGTAAGCTATTGTAAGATCCGCGGAACACGCCCACGTAGACCCATACAAGTAATGCCACCATATCTTCAATGCAAACACCACCACGGCCAACTCAAGATCATGGGTCGGCTAGTTCTTTTCGTGAACCTTTAACGTCGAGAGGCATATGCTATCACTTTCCTCGCTGCATCAATACACACATCCTGGCCCACTCTCAAGCATCACACTATACAACAAAACCATCTCGCATTCCTCGGTAAGCTCAACACCGGTGCCGAAGTGAGTCGGATCTTCACCCCCGAAGCTTTTCACAAGCCTGAACATTGAAACTTTATCTTTTCTGAGTTAGTCAGGTCAATAAGCTGCAATTGATGAAAAGCCCCTACAAATCTTCAGTAGTAGCCTTCCAAGCCCAAGAAACTCTGAATTAATGAAAGATTCACCCGCCTCCTGGGCCAACATTTCACCGCTTTGATTTTCTGTGAATCTACCTTACGCCCTCGCTTGATACCATGTGACCGAGAAATGCCATTGAGTCTAGCCAAAATTTACACTTGCTCAACTTGCATACAACTGACTATCCTTGAGAGTCCGGCAAAGACTATCTCAAATGAGCGGCATGCTCCTCCTCGCCCTCCGGAGTACATATGAATATCATCGGCGAACATGATCACGAACATGTCCAACATTGCTTGAACACCCTGTTCATTAGGTCCATAAAAGCTGCAGAACTGCTGGTTAGTCCGAATGACATAACTACAATCTCATAAAATGGCCATACCGAGTTTTGAATGTTTTCTTTGGAATATACACTTTAACTTCCAGCTGATGATATTCGACCAGAGATTCATATTCAAGAAACACCCGGCACAATCGAGCCGGTCAAATAAATCATCAATCCTGGGCAAGGGGTATCTGTTCTTGATGGTGACCTTATTAAGCTGCCGGTAGTCTACCACACATCCGAAGGGATCCATCCTTCTTTTAACAAAGAGAACCGACGCACCCTACGGAGACTTTCTAGGTCTAATGAAACCCTTAACCAACAAATCCTTTAACTACTCCTTCATCTCCTTAAGCTCGGCTGGAGCCATCCTGCAGGGAGGAATGGAGATAGGCTGCGTATCGTGTAATAGATAAATACTAAAATCACTTCCTCCCGGAGGAACACCCGGAAATCATCTAGAACACTCCTCCCATATTCACACACCACGAACCGACCGAATAGTCGTGGGGTCTCGTACCTACATCTCTAACCCTAACTAAGTGATACATCCAACCCTTAGAGATCATTTTCAGCCTTAAGATATGAGACAAACCGACCGGCCGGGTATAGCCGAATTACCCTTCCATTCCATCATCACTACCGTAAATTGGAAATTGCACCGCACAAGGCCTACAATTAATCAAGCATAACATGAAAAAACAACCAATCCATCCCAAGATGATATCAAAGTCAGTCATGGCCAGCTCTACTAAGTTCCAGGAGGTAACCTTATGAAACACTCGCAATGGGGAAACTCGATATTCCCGCCTAGCTACCACCGATTCACTGGGATTTCGAGTAGATACTAGAACGGTTCGACAAAATTTCGCACTAACTCCAAAACTACTAGCAATATAAGGGGTCACAAAAGATAAAGTAGCCCGTGGATCTAACAAGGCATAAGCATTAATATGGAAGACTTGAATATACCGTGACTACATCTCGCGACATCCCCCGCTTCCCGCGGGGTACTAGGGCATAAAATCGCTTGGCGTTGACCAACTAGTGAAGGCATCCTGTCGAGGGGGTCGTTCTATTGTAGTGGTAAAACTAGCTGCAGGGCAATCTCTTATCAAGGGCCATGGCTTCACACCTGAAACATCGATCCGCACCACTGCACCTCCCGTGATGATTCTTGCCGCACTCGCATAAGTTGGGAAAGTGTGCTCCACCTTCATGCTACCATGATCCCTTGAGCCTGTAGCCCTACCTCTGGCCACCTCTGGAACATGGATGGCGTGCTAGCTGACATGGGAGTTGGAGCAATGGACCTATGCTGGGATCACACTGTCCACCTCTTATCTGCCCAGAAACTCCCGTAGTTGTCGGGTCTCATTTCTTGACCTCTCTCGCCTCCTGGCAAACCACTCCATCTCGTTGTGCATGCAATACAATACGAGGAATGTCAATGTCCTCATGAAGCATGGCGATCTGTCAACTTTTCCAAGTAGTTCCGTTACCCATGCACAAAACGCTCACCCGAGCCCGCCGACCCACAACTCGAGCATATTTAGATAGCCGAGTGAACTCCAATTCATATTCCTGGACTGACATATTACCTTGCTTCAGATTAACAAACTCATCCGCCTTAAGCTCCATTATCTCCCGAGGGAAGAACTGATCCATGAACGCGGTGTGAAACTTATCCCAACTTATCGGGCCTACAACCGCCACCCTAGAATCTCTCCATTGCTTGAACCATTTGTTCTACCCCTGAGTTGATAGGGAGGTCAAATCAACCCCCTTCCCCATTATTCACCCTCATAACTCAGGTGATCTTCAAAATTTCTCGATAAAGCCATGTGGGTCCTCGTCTACCTTCGACCCCATGAACTAAGTGGGAGGGCTCATCCTCGCAGTCCCATACCCTAGCAAACACGTAGCATTCATTTTGCGGATAATTTTCCACAGTCTGATTCTAAACCTGAGTTGTCATGGCCTATGCCAAAATCTGAATCGCCGCCCTAAACTCAGTGTGGGCGGGATGGCTCGTACATACTCCTCGCTGATCGGTGGGGTTGGTTACACGCCACCATCACGACACCCTCATTATCATTACCATTATCGTTTCTCCTGGTATTGACTGACGTGGAGGCAAGATTCTGCAAACGTGAATAGCATGAATTAGAAGAGTAAAGAACGTTCATCGCACAACACAGATCATGAAAGAAGGGAACATTTCCTAAACATCTAGTATCCTATTCAAGTATCTCTTAAAGAGTCACACCACACTCAATACTACAAACGAAGAGTCGTTGTTAGCAGTCGGGAAAGTGCTGGTTTTTCAGACGACTTACAACGGGTGACCTAACGACCTATTAAATAGAACCATGAGTTGTGGTTTCAGTGGTCATTGTTGGAGGTTGAGTTTTTCCAGTGGGCTTGACGAAAGAGAAACACCACTTGTTGTTTGTAGAGGAGTCGTGGTGTGACCCGTTAGAAGATGAGATGCCAAGGTTCAGGGGTAAAAACTACAGACAATGTAACAAGTCGCGGTTGAAAGGATGGGTCGTCTTGACCATCCGTTGGTTGGTTTCCGGAGAGAAGACGGTAGTCCATTCAACGCGACATGACGGATCGCTAAGGGTTCCCCATGACCTATTGATACCACTCCGTGGGTTCCATCCGGCCAGATTTTAGGGCAGGTTCATTAAGGTATTTTTGACTTTCTCACGATAAGGGACCTAAATTACTTCGTTTTGGCTTAGGAAAGTCGGTTTTTAAGAAAATAACTCTTCCTAAACTCTCATTCATGCATGCAAGGATATTGATAGGTGAACTAAGGAGGATTTCAAGCTCTTTTCACTTCGGCTTTTCAAAAATTCATTATTGGGCTTTTAAGGAGAGTTAGAATTCGATAATTCCTGTGTATGTAAGGTCATCACGGATGGATTCTTCCACACCCATGCTCCTACCAAAGGATTTTACTTATAAACTATAAAAACGCATGGGGATTTTGTAATTGATTTATATAAAATCTAATAATTTATTTTCTCCCTCCTGGCTCTGGTTTGCGAATGCTAGATGTGACATTGCTAGCATGTGGGATTGCCACATCGAGAACCGGCCTCGCTGCCATTTCCTCGGGCACTATTTATGGGTTGTGATTTTGAAATTTTATCACCATCTACTGATTTTGATCATCTTTTAAGATTTAAATTGATTAATATTGTTGATTTTGAATTTCTAAATAATTATGTTTGATTATGCATGCCCCATGATGAATCGATTTATGATCCATTGATCCATTGATGTTTTTCATATCAGCCCTACATGAATTATGCATTTATTTATGAATTTGTTATGTTATCTACTATGATATTATGGAATTCAAGATATATGCATGATCTACAAGTACGTGGAATGTACCACCAAGGAGGATTCTGACCCATTCTGCACAACAACGCCACCATCAGTTGAGTCAATCAATCTAACTCCAAATTGGGGTGGTTTATAGAAAAACTATTGTAAAACAAAAGTGAAAATCAATTGTTGTTTATCAAAATTTGGCATTTAACTAGGGTAAGTGTTCCCCATGGGTTCATAACTACTTCGGGTTTACACTCGTGATCGATCCCAATGCTTACTTGTAGAACGGATAATTAGAGTTCATCCAAGGGACTTGTTTGTCCCTATTGGATGATTATACTCCATCATTGAGTTAGGTCTCATAAGCAATTTCAAGTTAAACCATTATCAATTTGCTCCAAATTAACTATCCTACGACCGTAGCTCAAGTTATACAATGATCATAAAAACCAAGGCTTTGTTGTAATTTTCTTTTCCTAATCTCTACTTCTCTAGGTTCAAGAAATTAAAGAATTTGAGCAAGTCCTAATGTTGCATCTCGTTAAGAAACATTTAGGATGAAGAGAATATAATACAAGCGTTTAGCATTGATTTCGAATCACTTTGTGTAACCCTAGCTCATTAATCCACCATGGTTCCCACAACCCTAGTTGTGGAGGTTTTAGCCTCTTATGATTGTAAGATTATGATTAGTGTAAATAGACAAACCATAACACTCCAAAAGTTTCCTAGGTCAAACCCGAGGCTTACAGTAGAAAACAGTAGGAAAATAATACCAAAACCAAACAAAGAACCTTGGTATAGTTCGTTGTAGGGTCTAATGATTCATTGGAGGTGCTCGTTGTTTCATGTCCAAAGAGCTAGAAGAAATTTTCCTAGAACTCATGAGGGGATTGTACGGACAGAGGCTTTGTTGCACAGATCATTGTTTGTGGTCGTTGAAACATATTCAGAAATATTTGAAAGAAGAATGGGGAAATAAAAAATAGACCAATGTTCCATTGTTTATTACCCCGGCCCGTTGGATGGGTCGTTAGTTCTGCTAGATTGGTTAAAATCTCTGCCTAAGTTTGGAACTGTTCTAGGTATATGGATAGACCTGAGCTCGATTAATTTATGAAAACAATGTCTTAAGGTCAATTACTAAGTATAATAAGTGCATTGGTTGCAAATTAAGGTCATAAGGAACCTCTAGCACAAACTTGAGTTGAGAGCCTCCTTACCAATTAAGTGTTCGTATAAGTTCTTACAAGGGTCAACTTCAAATGAGCATATCCCCCATTTTACAAAATGTTTTTGGGTGACTCAACACCTTAATTTGAATCCCTTGAAGTCTTCTTTCCAATGCATCTAACCTTTCATCAATCAGAGGTCGGAGTAAAAAGTTATGAGTAGTTTAGTGAAGCAGCAGCAGGCAACAACGAACCTCAGAATGGGCCGTCGTAGCAACCAACGACCCATCGTGTTGGTCGTTGGAACTGCCAGTTCCAGGTCAATATTTTGGAAGTTTGGGGATAGTTTGGTAAACTCCTAGGCTTCTAACTCCTAAATGACGTCATTTTGGTGTTCCTTAAGGTCAGATTAAAGGGATTAACCTAGCCTAAATCATTACTATCAAACATGCTTAGATTATCTTTTCTCTAAAGGAATGAGCTAGGGTTCTTCTTCAACCTCTTCAAATCTTCTTGGACTCTTCAAGGAAAGTAAAGGGATCATCAACCCAGGTATGTAGGATCATAAATGGGTGAATTCGTTCTCACCCATGCCCAATCCCTCTCTCAATCATGAAATTCATATGTTGATTCTATGGGGTTTTCACCCAATGCAAGAAATTCCTAATTTTCTACATGAATATTATTTAAATATGTTCCTATTATTGAATTATGATTCATGGGCAAGTCTTACATTGTTTTCTATTATAATCATATTTTCAAGTTTTATAAATCAAAATGCCCATTTATGAGAAGTGCATGAAAGTTGAGATTTATGGTGAATGTCCAAGTATGATGAGATATTGTTGATGAAAATCATGTTTTCAAGTAACCCGTGTTTATGATTATATTTTCAAGTGAATTAAATATTTTCTAGCATGATTAAAGTGTTGGGTAATGCCCATATGTTTAAGTATGATTTATGATTTCATAATTAAGCTTACCACATGGTTTTGGAGTTAAGACTCCCCTTTTACGTTCAGCTTTTGGTATGGTTTAAGCAAAAGCTCCTCATATATAATTTCAAATTTTATATGTATTTGATTATTCATCTTTGTCACTAGACGATGGTCATCTTCGTTGAAAAATGATGGAGAGCATATGCATGTTTTTGAGAGTAGTGTCTAGCACCGAGTGGGCTAAGGGTCGATCAACCCTATGCCATAAAACTATGCACCAATGTAGGTTTACATATTATATATACTTTCGGACCTCCCTCGTGAGCTATCCCCGCCTGATTGGGCCTTGAGCTTGATATTATGCTATGTTCAGATCATGATTTCAGAAAATAGCATGCAAGCCCTACTCTCAGATTCTTGATTTTATTATGTTTTGTATCATGCATTTTTAAATTATTTTACTTATTAAGCGGTTTTACTTACCTTGCATAGTCGGTTCGTTCCACATACTAACCGCATACTCTATGTTGTATCATTTCATGATACAGGCTCCGATCTTCAGACTTAGTCGTGCCACTAACCAGCTTTCGGAGTTAGCCCGAGTCTCTGTTGGTGAGTCCTCATCTGTCGAGGGCCCCTCTTCTATTCAGTTATGTTTGCATATTTTTAGTTTCAGACTTAGAGAGTTTGTTGGGGAATTGTCCTATCAACTCATCAAACTTAGCATTAGGTTTTAAAGTGTCCTAGGGTGTCTGAAAGTCACGTTAAGTAGGGCCTTTTTCATGGGTGTGAAGTGCCACACTTATGACAAAGAGGCTATGAAACATTTTAGAAAATTTCCCTTCTCTGATGATCTATGTCGTGTGACAAAATATCTTTGTATCCTTCCAACTCGTATATTCACGTACTCAAAAGAATAACACCAATCAGTGGAATAAAAGGTGCTCTCGAATTATTCTTCCCGCAGGAATTAAGAGAAGCTAAGAAAGAAGAATTAATGAACTTGAAGTAAGGAACCAAGAGTGGGGGAAGCCTTCCGTGATAGCCTTAGAGGCAAATGTGAAGTCAAGAGATAGTGATTTTTACCTAGCCTTAAGAATGGGATCCAACCCTTAGAATGATGACCTTTAAGCTAAGGGGGAGATTATAAGGTAAAGGACCAGATCAAGCCTCGAATTTCATGTGTGAAGGTCCAGGATTAGTAACTGTGGGAGATCGGACCACGCTTATTTAGGTGTCCTTCCGAACTTCAGTCTATGATATACTCTACTTATGCCGTATGTGACCATGTTATGCCCATGTCTATGTTCCAAGTACTCCTTACGTGTATTCATACTCAGATTCATAGAATGAGAAGTAACTACATCATATGGTGATTCCAGTCTTCTTCCATGATTCCATAAATCTCATCTTCATGTCATGACCCTTGTTATGTATGCAAACTCATGTCTCTTAGAAAGCTCAATTCTATGGACTCAATCTTTAAGATTTGCCTTATCAGCTCATAAGATCGTGTTATATAAAGTATATGCCCAGTTTAGATTTCTTAAATAATTCGTGCTCATAATTTCCTTACTCTAAGCCCTATGAATTTTTCCCCATGATGGAAATGATGGTTAAAATGTGTACTTTCAAGATAACTCCCTATCCCTGCCATAGATGTCGGATATGTAAAAGTTCAGGATGCACAGTTATTAGAAAAGCCTGGAAGTATAACAACCCACATGGTCATTTTGTGATTGTTGGTCCATTTCCTTGGGCTGAACCTTTTTGTGTCTTTATTTTGTTTTTTATGACAGGTGGATATGGATGACACAATTTTCGAGATGATCCAATGAAGATTGGATAAGATTTTTGGTTTTTGCAAGGTTTGAAGTTTGATCAAAGTCAACATTTTAGATTAACGAGCTTGAATTTGGATTATGGAAGCTTTGTTAGTTTCGGATGGTGATTTATGACTTAGTTGGATAGTTTGCATGGATCCCAAGGTGTTCGGGAGTGATTTGAACCCTTGGTTGAATTTATGAGCTTTGAGGAAGCTAAGTTTGACCACGGTCAACTTTCGATTGAAATGACCTCATATCGGTGATTTGATGATTCCAACAGGTCCGGAATGTGTTTTATGATTTAATTGCATTTTTGGTTTGTGACCGGAGGATTCTGGATGAGTTTCGGGTGAATTTGAACGTTTTGTGTGTTTAGCATTATTTTAAGCATATAATGTGGCAACTCCGAGGTTCGTTTTTAGTTTTTGAGATCGAAAATTATTTCGAGACTTTCAGAAATCTTAGCATGAAATATAGGAGTTATTGGAAAAGTTTAGTGCTATTTTGATAAGTCAAGACTGGGTTTTTATTGCATAACATGAAATAAATTCTGAACGAGCAAAAATGATGTCTGACTGGGAAAACGAGCACCAAATGGAGTTTTGATTGGACGAGTAGGTCCTTATCTTTATTTAGGAATTGTAGGAAAAAGAACTATCACATTTTGAGTTTGGATGATGAAGTTATGACCATTTTAGTAGAAATTAAAGTTGTTGATGCGGTGCTGGTGCAGCCCTATATAAATATCTAAACAATGTATTTTTGCACAAACTGTGTTTATTTGATATTTTGAGTATATTTGGAGTTCTGGAGTTCAGAATTGAGTGATTTTTGCGGCGTTCTTCTCTATTTATCAAAGGGTAAGTATTTAATCCTTAATTTTGTATTTCTCCATGATTTCCTCAGTTGGTTTTCATTTTTATTCGTGAATTTATTGGAGGAAAATTGGAGATTGGAGTCTAAAGTTAAGAAATCATATTTTGATGAATTCAAAGTCGATTTGAGCTCCGTTTTGGATGATATTTCATATTTGAGTTCTTTACGTTATGGATAACATGATTTTTTTTCAAATAAAATTTTAGTTTTGCCCTTGTGGGCCCGGGATTGACTTTTGAATTGACTTTTAGACTCGGAATGGAAGTGATCTTGGGCATAATTGCATGCCCAAGTGATATTCTAATACTTCATTTCTACTTGTTTATCTACTTTTATGTGTGCATTTTAATGTGATTTGTATGTAAGGTGGATTTATACTAACCAACATGATTAGTGTTGTTTTGCAGTCTAGAAGGAATTTTTGGAAGCTAATCGACAAGTTGGTGAAGGGTGGAAATGGACTCAGAAGCAAGAAGCGGAAGTTGGAAAGGAAAATTGGACAAAATAGGGGCTCCGCGATGGCTCCGTGTCACGCTACCATCGCGGAGGCAGTCTGCCTAGAGGGGAATTTTATGTCAAATTCCAGTGGAGGTGCGCGAT